>JACJUY010001568.1:71417-81862 GCA_014220935.1 Platorchestia sp. MABIK
CTCCTCACAGAGCTCTAACAGTTGTCATTTGAGTGAATGCAATTTGGTAAGGAACTTTCGTCAGAGTGGAAGCAAACTTTTCTCCTCGGATTTCCTAGAGTTCAATTCCCAGCGCAAGCAGCAAATGTAAGAGGTGCGAATTTGTTGGATTTCGGGAGAAACTGAAGGAGACTCTGATTAGAAACTTTAAGTTGGATCACTGATGAATTCAGTCGCCAATGAACTTTCTAGTGAAGCTTCGGGAAAATCGGCATCAGATCCATATGTTGGATTTTAAACAGGGCTGCTGGTAAGACTTTCAGCAAAGCCAGTGGTCGAAACTGGAGAGAAAGCATCAGTGGCACCTTTAAACAGAATTGCCACTTGAACATTGATGAGAGTTATTACTTTTTGCAACTTTCTCTAATCTGATGATGAATCCGTATCTATGCCAGTTCTCAGAAGCGCTGCCGGTAAGCTTAATCAACATTTTACCCACTGATGTATCGAAGATCTGTGCGAAAAAATGCTCGGTTAGAATGGAAAGATTCGTATCCGTCAAACAAATTCCAATTATTTCATTCTAAGCGTCCGTTTACTCACTGTCGGGGTATTTTCCTGGCACACACCCACTGCGCAAGTGGATGTGACGAATTTTAATTCAAAGCCTCCGCCAGTCGGCTTTCTAACTTCGAACTGTAGAGAAACGAGATAGTTTTGCCTAAAATTTCTTCTTCTTCTGTGATTTGATACACTAGGAAAAAACTCTCACTGGTGTGGGCTTAGTTTGACATAACCCCTCACACAAATGTAAATCAAAAGCATAAAGACCTTTTTATTTCGTGCATGGGAAATTTGTTCTAATTATTCATCATTACGCAGGAAAATTCAGTCCCTAACGATTATTTTTCTATACGTAAACATTCATTTATTTTTGAAATAAATGAATCATGCTGTTTTTAGGTTTGAAGTATCATTTTGATGTCTTACCGCCGACAGTAGAGAAGAATAAGCTCTTCGTTTCCCTACCCTTCTTTGGTTTCTAGTCAAAAAATCTGTAGAAGCAGTTACGATCTCTCATTAGGTAATATTTTAAACGTGCTGACTTTCAAATAATTTTACGCACATTCCGATACAAAACTTTTTATTTATTTTAAAGGTAATTCGCCTGCGCTTGTGCTCTCTCCGATTGTGTATAAGAATAATTGTTGCCCACGGTGTGGGCTTGACTACGCGGGCCATACTTAAGAGCAGAGTTTTTGAGCATATTGGCCAGTTAAAACAGGCAGTCCTTTAAGAAAGCATGCCTATCCAGCTAAATGCTGCCATTTAGAACATTGTAAAGTTCCTGTGTTGCAGCAAAATTTTCAAATTTTGCAAATTCAAACCTTGAATTTAGAACACTTGAGTCCTGATTCATATGCAAATAGAAGCAAAGCCGAACGACGTGCAGTCGTCATTTCCATTGTCAATAGCGTCGTATAATCCAATTATTTACCTTCCAGCTTTGTTTCCTTCTCTTCAGTCGTACTAGAAATGCTTTGTTTTGATGATTATTCGTTTTTCTTCAAGCATTTGTGTTATGGCTAATTTCGAAGAGCCGCTGAAAAGGATCTTGACGGCTGAGACATCCAATTTTATAGAAATATTTTTCAAATCCGTTGCCTTGATAAAACATTCGTTTTAGATTTGAATCGTGTGTTACAACCTAATTTTGTTCATAGTGTACTTTTTAGTTTTATAAGCACCGTTATTTATTTCCCTTCATCATCTTCTCAATAGCATTGGTCGTTATATTGCAATCGTGAAGCTCATTTATCAATGATAGCGGTAGCTATCTTCTTCAAGGTGTTTCTGTTCAGTGTCTCAACCCATTCTTTTCCGTTTGTAAAATTGCTTGAATTTCGTTTATGTGCAATTTTCACTAGCGTTGAGCTAGCAAACTGAATGAGTAAATTTTCACTGGTTTGCCCTTAGTTGTTCCAACCCCTGTCTAGGAAATTACAGAACTCAGTGTATATTTCCCACCTATTATATTTATATGATCATTGTATTAATGAATTTATAGCACTAATTTGTTAACTTCATGAGCCAACTCTTGAGAAACACGCTGTTCTTTTCTTTCCTTTTCATGTTAAGTCGATTACCATACCCATCAAAAGTGAAACAAGACAATTCATGAGGGCAACGATACGAGGAAAACCATACAGAAAATACATTTTTCAGAAATGATTGAAGATCTTTCCGAAAGTATTGTCTAGGAATTTTGGTGATCCCTTGTAACGGTTCACTTTCATTGAAGAGGCAAAGTTTCCAAAAATTTTAGAGTCTGAAGAGGCATCGTGTGACCGCTACTCCTAGTGAATGCTTTAATTTCGGGATTTCCAAATGCTTACCTGGTAGCTCCCTCATTGCACAAAGCCTCTCATTTTTCTTCATACAAACTGACTAAAATTCTGACGCTAATGTGTACGTCTGCCTCTGTTGACCAATCTATTTTTATATTCTCCATGTGATCTCCGATAAACCCATGGTCATCTAGCTGCACCTTCTTCTCATAGATAACAACAATTGCTGGAGACTATTTTTTTAGGCTTAGTACGAAAGTGTTACTCCATTAATGATTGCGCGTTAAAATTTCGCATTTTATACCTAGCGTTTACTCAGTGCATTCAAAGCATATCACTGTGCATCATTAAAATAATGTTTGCACCCACAATAAAATCGTAAATGATCTATTAGCATGAACTGTTTAGAGTCGTTCAAAATTCAAATTTCCGAGAGAAAAATTGGACAGATTTCAATTAGAACACGTCTCTGAAACTCTGGCGTGTTGAAGCATTGTAAGTTTGAAAACATTGACAAGTAATTGATGAAATCCTGCAAGAGTTGATATCCTCAGTGTAGCGTTCTATACTACGACAGCCTATTTTATTCCATAAAAGCGTTCTTGTTTTTCCAGAAAGTGATTAACATCTACTGTATTCGTAAGATGAACTTGAACATAGCTTTTTCCTCGCCTCATATCAGCACTGCGTAAACAGGTCTTGCAATGAAGAGGCAACATTTCATCATGCGAGATTTGTGTCAGCTGTCGAGAGATAAACGTCGCAAGGTCTTCAATATAACAAACAACAAAGCCTTAGCCTGAACGATTGAGTCTGTCTCGTTGGGTAACCAAGAACGGACGTCAGGAGGTGGAAGAGTTTTAGGGTGAATCCTCGACTTACGATATCAGCATTTGTACGGAACAAACAAGATAAAACCATGCACCGCTTGGTAGAGGTCGCCTTGGTGGCGACTTTGCTCGTCTGCATGGGTGAGTATACTCTAACAAATGAAGTTTACTTTGAGTTAATAGCTATAACAGGTCGTTCAAGCTCTGACAAATCTGTTGCAACCGTATAACGAAGGGTAAAAAGACTTTCAAGTTTGCTATCAACAATCTATATATAATATTTAATTGGAACCTCGGTATAATAACAATTTTAATCGCTGCAGGTCCGCACAACTTCCCATCAACATTATTTTCCATAACTAACTTTGAAGCGACGAACGTAACTGGTGGAGCAACCTGTTAAATTACGAATGCATGCAGTGAGGAACAATATAAGTTTATGCAATTCAATCGGGGAAACCCCACATGGCGTTGAATTGGCGACATCAAAATAAATTTTAGCTCTCCCTAAATTGTTCAAGATGCTGCTGTAAAATTTCTCCTTGTCATTGCTGATGCTTAAAACTATCGAGCCACAGACTAAGTTAAACTTCCTGCTATATATGAAGCAAATGAGGAAGTTGCATGTAACCTTTTTCCTCCTTTCCGAAGTAACTCTAAAATGATCTGGTTCGTTTCTTTGAAAGAGATGGAAAACATTGAAAGCTGGAAACGTTTTTCGTCTGTGAGAATTATTACCCATATCCTTCCTGTTTTAACTGGTCACATATTCATCGTTCCATCAAGTGTCACGAGAGCTAATGCTAAGTCTATCGTAGCTTCTGATAGTCGTAGTTCATGTACAAGCCTTCATGGTAATTCTGAGATTGAAGTTTATTCCTGGCAGGCAAATGTTCTAAGTTCAACAGTGAAGTCAAAATATGAGTCGCGCATGCTAAGTATTTCTTTGCTGCTGTACCGCACTTCCTGCTACAGCAACTGAATGCCTCAGCTAACAAATATCATTTTTATGACTTATGAATTGAAAATGTCTTGCCCTTAGGGCTGCTCGTCTCTACGGTGGATGAAAATCCGTGTGCGCCCAGCAGTGACTTCAACACCTACGACTACAAGCAGGTGATGTCTCTCAAAACGTCTCATGTCAGAACAATGCAATCATTTTAAATGGGCCCAACAAAAGATGTTATAGCTTAAAAGCTGTCCCTCGACTCTCCATTCTCAACCTCCTTATGAAATAAAAACCTGTACAATTTTGATGAAGTATTGATCGTTTGATGTCCAGTCAGAAGAAATATTAGTCTCTCTGAAATAAAACCATGTTCATAAAACAGATGATACGCTTCCTCTGATATTTAATTTGCCTATTTTTGTGACGTTATATTGTTGTCCCTTTTCTTCCCACAGCTTATTATGTACTTTTTACTTTATATCATTGCTTTAAGAATGAATCCAATTTGGTTCTGCGAATAACATTCTTCAATAAAGTCCCTCACGCATAATTGAGGTATGGTTCCTATTCTGTACGATACTTAGTGAAGGTTGACTGAAACGCTCTGTTCGTTCAAAGAATCTATCTTCCTCTGTTGACGGTAAGCACCTACTTCTGCAGGTTCTGTGCATGTCCATTCTCTTCTACGAAGCCGAACGGTCAGGCGCCGTCTCTGGTCTGCGTTTCCCATGGAGGGGCGACTCTGCCATGGACGACGGGGCCGACAGCGGGGTGGATCTCACTGAAGGTTACTACGACGGTCAGTGGCAGACGTTAAGCAAATTTTCATAGAAAAAATTGTCGATGAGGGTGCGTCAACTGTATGAACAAGCAAATAGTGTACCGTAGAACTATTCTTGTTAAAATAAGCTTTCGTCGGCGAAGGCTCGAGTCAGACACGCAATAAATAAAACAAAATATATTACAGTCACAATTCATATTTCGATTTCTGTCAGATTTTTATGCGTAAAAGAAAGTGCAGCCCACTATCAGTTTTAAAGAGTAGATTATCGTTTTTTATGTATGTTCAATTTGGATGCTGAACTAATTCTAGTCGATAACGCTCTATCCTTACCTTTTTTTCATCTCCTTCGTTCATTGCATTCAAGAGGAAACAGCCTTGCCTTTCATCCATGAAGATCAAAGCCCAAATCTTGTAGCCATGATAAGGTGGGTCACAATTTTATTTTCTTCAAGAATTATGTCGACCCACAAATTCTCCATTCAACTTATGTGGAAAATGTGTACAAGTTCACAAGCTTATTTCTGTTCATTAATTGTAAGATATTAAAAAACTAGGTTGCGTAAGCTCAGCATGAACTGGATTTGAAAAATATTAGTTTCTTTATTCTATTTCCAGCTGCTTATGACTCCTTTTCTTGAGAGAAGAAAGTAATTTTTTGAATTAATTTACAACCTAAAGTCTATAATTATACATCAAAACCATACACCATAATGCTGTAGGGACTGCTTTCTTCCAGCATTACTAATTCACATCTGTACCATTTATACAAAAGATCTGATGTGAAACAGCGATGGGAGATCTATTCATACTTGATCAGCCTCGTTATTCAATATTCCCCAAAACTTCTGCCACTTTAAGCTTAGCTGCTAAAGAAGATAATAATTTCTTATTGATTGGCCTGAAGTAGATTTATGGTTACGAGATATTTTATTCATCCATTCGTTCTTTACGCGGCTTGGCACGCATCGATACGTCTAGTTCAATCCTTTCAAATTAAAAGTTAAAAAACCAAAATGCGAATGAAACAAGTCTTGAACAAACAATTACCTTGCATAAGCTGACAGAAGTGTTGAAATGCATACTGTGTGTAACGCGGTTGGAAGTTTTTTTGCATGAGTTGTTTCTGCTTCCTTTCGACGGGAGAAAATCGATTGCACACTCATGCTTCGATTATGCGCATCATCACAGAACTGCTAGTTGGAGAAGTCAGTTGGTGTGAGGAAGAAGAATCATGTGACTACATGCTCAGCAAAGCGGAAATCATCTTTAATTGCATTGATGACTTAAAACTAATCAATAACTTAACAATTAATAGCATTGGTCGCCAGAAATAACGGCAACCAAAGTGAATGTCAGTTGTGCATTTATCCATCGTTTGCCATGTTTCAGTTCAATGTGAGCACTGTGGTGCCTGTTTTCAGTTTCCAGCACTTGCGAGCATTGCTTCTAATAAACCTTAATTTCATAATTCTTTAGACGTTTTTAATGATTTAACCTTGTTTATAATTATAAGTATTCCTTGATACAATCCCGAAACGATAGCTTCATTTAGCGCTGGAAAATCCAGTATTTGCGTTACCTAGCATCTCGTGGTTTGAAACCCCCATATAAAAGCAGAGCTTAAAGGTTGGGATGAAACTAATCACTACACTGTCCCTCCCACAACTTTTCGGGGTACTTCCTTCTTTTTCAGGGAGCAAATTGAAAAATGTCCTTAGTCAAAATAAAATTACCCGAAAGTTTATTTGGACAGTAAAAACCTGCATGTCGCTCTTGAATTTCAGCTGGTGACCACGTCAAGTTCCACTTCCCCCTCTCCTCCAGCCTGTCGGTGCTGGCGTGGGGAGTGATCTCCTACAGAGAAGGATACGAGGCCGCGGGTATGATTTGTTACTGGACATGCCTTAATTTCGCAGTCGCTGGATTTGCCTATAGTATCTGTAGGTTTGTGCGTCGGTGAGTGACAGGGTGTATCTCTGTGAGAGAGTGGATGTGTGTCTGTAATTGTGACTAGGTGTGTGTGTATATATATATATATATATATATATATATATATATATATATCTGTAAGAGTGTGAGTGTTTGCGAGTTCTAGGTGTGTATATGCGAGAAAGTGGGTGTGTGTGTGTGTAAGTGCGTGTTACCCGAGAAAGGAAAGTATGCCTACGATGTAACGGGTGCATGAGACGCAGAAATGAACGAAACATTACAACATTTTTGAATTGTAAGATAATTTTCGTTAGCTTCAAATTTTACATAAAAAACGAATAAGAAAAGATATACCCTAATTTAAAAGAAGGTTTGAGCAGGTTTGATTTTGTTCGATGAAACCTTGTCCCTAAAAATAGTCTGCATGGTTTTCTCTCGAGCGAATCCTAATGTTATTAAAATCATAACAGTGCACGCTTTTGCACTGCGGAAAGTTTTGAACGAATTCTCAATTATAATTTTTCGATTGAGTTATCACAGTATCTTTTGACGTGCTGTTTAACACAGAAATACGTTATGACAAAGACGCGAAGCTTTGTGCTACGATACCTGATTGTATAATTATTTATCGTATGATTATCTAGTAAATTACTCGCCATACTTTTACCCAGTGACAGAGTAACCAACTCTATAGACCTAAGAAAACGATCACAAAGCTAAGTAACCTATTTCATATCAGTGAAGTGAGAGAGTTTTGTAGGGAACGAAATTTTGATTTGGTATAATGCACAAAATACATTTGAATTAATTTTACTTGAGCCCATTGACAACCATCAAAATTGCAAAAATTCAGTTCCACTGTTGGTATATCGGTAGTATCAGGCGAGAACCAGCGATGGAAAGCCCTGGTCTCCGAGGAGCCATGTAATTAACTCAAGTCCGTTGTTTCTCCTTGTTCATAAGGTTGAATAACACGACTTACTTCTCACTCTAAGAATGTCTTGTGGAAATTTTACTTTAGGTAGGCTCTGTGCTCGTCCAAATTCTGTACTTATTTCGATGCCATACTTCGGTAACCGAACAGTTTAAAGCTCTCGAAGAATGTAGGATCAGACCTATTTTTTCCATTTCGATTAAAGTGAAATTAACATCTTCTCGCGCCTGTTTTTGAGCCTAGGTCAGTTGGAGTACGCTGAAGCAGCAATCAAGTGGGGCACCGACTACCTGCTCAAGTGCCACACAGCAGAACTGACCCTCTTCGCGCAGGTGAGCTACCTACAGCAGACGCCGTCGTATATGTCGGAGTACTGATGGAGCTTTTGAAGGAACTGTCCCCACGGTAGTAAACTTCAAAGATGACGTTAGAATATAACTTCGGTAAGAAACAAAACTCACTGGCATTGTTCGTGAAAGTGGGTTTTGAATAGACAAGAAGTAAAGCGTATTGGGATTGTTCGTGGAAGTGGATTTTGAATAGACAAGAAGTAAAGCGTATTGGGATTGTTCGTAAAAGTGGATTTTGAATAGACAAGAAGTAAAGCGTATTGGGATTGTACGTAGAAGGGGATTTTGAATAGACAAGAAGTAAAGCGTATTGGGATTGTTCGTGGAAGTGGATTTTGAATAGACAAGAAGTAAAGCGTATTGGGGTTGTTCGTGGAAGTGGATTTTGAAATCAAACAGGGCGCTAGATTACATACAGTACATATCTCCTCCTCTACATATACCTCGTTGGAAATTAACTTTGAGACATTTGAATATTGATGGTAGTTGTCGAGATTCATGATGTAGGTTCTGTAACTTTTATTTGCTTCTTTATTAATAAAAGCATTCTGTTAATTTTTTGTTTGTGTTATCTCGATGAATCGTTTAGAAACAAAATTTCCATCGTAAACCTCTATCGATATCGGTGAGTTACTTTAGTGAAAATTCTAAAAATTACCATTTTGTAAGTTATCCAGCGATTGACAGATTGAGCCACTCGCAAAAGTAAACACGGTAGTTAAGTTGTATTCAAACATTCACGGAGAATTTTACTAAACAACGGTATTGTCATGGGTGTCTTTCAGTCTCCATTTACTCAAATTGTTTTGGTACAATATCACAATTTAACTACAGAAATTCATCAAGTTGTTCCTGTTGGTTGTTTTCACTCTGCACAATTCGATAGCGTGAATTAAGTTAGTGTCTCTCGAACAGTTCAATAGTTTATGGAATTAATTCATTTTCACCACCAACTAGTGAGCATTTATATCCTCAGCTGGAAACCTCGCTTGTGTTTTGGTAAAACTGCATCAACAATTTTGATCACATTTCGTATTTCGTCGTTCGTTTCTTCTCATTATACATTTCTATAAGTTTTTTTCAACTCTATTTCCATGTTGCATGATCTCCACAAATATCTCTCAACGATGAGCATTAATGCTTCGCGTCATTATATGGGCCATTCGTTTAAATTTCCTCTACTTTCACGTCCTTCTGCGCAATAATTTAGAAAGATTTACCTCCAATGGAAATTGAACATGGTTTTCTTATTTTTAATCCCACGCAACCCTAATGACAAGATTGTGCATTCGTCGAGCGCACAGGAATTGGAAACGTCGAGCACACACGAGTGCACACGGCAGGATAGCAAAATCGGTTCAAGTCGTTGCTGCAAACTGATGGCAGCGCAAGTCCTTTCATGCCGACTTAGACACGCTGTGTGCAAGAACACAACCTTTCAGAGTACTTTTTTTCGTAAAATTAAAAAAAAATATGAATTCAAATTGTCATGATTTTGGAACATAGCGTAGTCGTGTCGACTTTCGATTTAGCAATTCGATACCAGCTGTTCTCGAAGACTACCAAGATGATTTGATTGAACAACTTTTGTATGATAATTTTGAGCACATAATTATTAAAAGTCCAGCTTCGGGTAAGTACCAGAATCAGTAACCATGAGTTAGACTTCATCTTAATAATAATATCGCTAAAAAAGCGGTATTTATCCAGACTAAAGCACCTGATCTGGTTAGAGTTACTCAACCAACGTCAAATTAACCTTGACATGTCTTTATTAAAAAATTATGCATATAACTCGGGACAGCGAAAAACAGATACGTGATGTTAAGTCAAATTGATATTGTTTCTTTTACATTACTAACCACTTTTCGCCTTTCTTGTAGTTTCAATGTAAGCCCATCATTGGTTTACCAGATTCAAATGATGAAATACTGCGCTAATGTAGGCTATGCCAAGATGAGAGGCAGAACTGGACTAACGCATGTCAAACCTTCCATAGCAACATAC
Source organism: Platorchestia sp. MABIK (assembly GCA_014220935.1). Lineage (NCBI taxonomy): Eukaryota > Metazoa > Arthropoda > Malacostraca > Amphipoda > Talitridae > Platorchestia > Platorchestia sp. MABIK. The sequence goes on from JACJUY010001568.1 coordinate 81,528, forward strand.
ACAAATACACTCGTCTGTTTACTGAAATTAAAACTTTATGAATGACGGCAGAAAATTTTTATTGCCTTACCTTGAAGAGCATTATTTTTTTAGCTGTAGCCTATTCTTTTCATTAAGTGTCCAGCTACTCATTTTATTTGTATAATTTTTCAATTAATCAACAATGAATCGTACGCAGAAATATTGACAGCGACTGACAAGTGCAGGTATTTCTATTTGGAATGCACAGGTGGGCGACGGAGATCTGGACCACACTTTCTGGGGCCGCCCCGAAGACATGACCATGGAGCGACCTTCCATCAAAATCGACACGGACGGCCCTGGTTAGCGCAACT
>JACJUY010001568.1:88930-107585 GCA_014220935.1 Platorchestia sp. MABIK
GTACTTTTTGCACTTTTTTGAATTCTTTGTATTTTACAGAACTGAAGATGGAGCTGGACTCCGAAACGTTTTCGATTTTGTTTTTTCTCAATTTGAGTAGATATGACTAGTTTTATTAGCATTTTCTTCGCTTTTAAATTTCTATTGTTCATATCTGTACCATTTATACAAAAGATCTGATGTGAAACAGCGATACGAGATCTATTCATACTTGATCAGCCTCGCTGTTCAATATTCCCCAAAACTTCCGCTAGCTTAAGCTTAGGTGCTGAAGTATATAATAATTTCTTGTTGATGGTCTTCAAGTAAGGTATATGGTTACGAGATATTTTATTCACCCATTCGTTCTTTACGCGGCTTGGCACGCATCGATACGTCTAGTTCAATAGTTTCAAATTAAAAGTTTAAAAACCAAAATGCGAATGAAACAAGTCTTCAACAAACAATTACCTTGTATAAGCTGATAGAAGTGTTGAAATGCATACTGTGTGTAGCGCCGCTGGAAGTTTTTGCATGAGTTGCTTCTGCTTGCGTTCGACGGGAGAAAATCGATTGCACACTCATGCTTCGATTCTGCGCATCATCACAGAACTGCTAGTTGGAGAAGTCAGTAGGTTTGAGGAAGAAGTATCATGTGACTACATGCTCATCAAAGCGGAAATCATCTATAATTGCATTGATGACTTAATAACTAATTGATAACTTGATTATTAATAGCATTGGTCGCCAGAAATAACGGCAACCAAAGGGAATATCAGTTGTGCATCTATCCATCTTTTGCCATATTTCAGTGCAGTGTGAACACCGTGGTGTCTGGTTTCATTTTCCAGCACATGCAGAGCATTGCTTCTAATAAACCTTAATTTCATAATTATTTATACATTTTTAATGATTTAACCTTTTTTATAATTAAAAGAATTCCTCGAAACTATCCCGAAACAATAGCTTCATTTAGTGCTGGAAAATCCAGTAATTGAGTTGCCTAACATCTCGTGGCTTAAAACCCCCATATAAAAGCAGAGCTTAAAGGTTGGGATGAAACTAATCACTACAACGTCCCTCCTATAACTTTTCGCGGTACTTCCTTCTTTTTCAGGGAGCAAATTAAAAAAATGTCCTTAGTCAAAATAAAATTACCCGAAAGTGTATTTGGACAGTAAAAACCCGCATGTCGCTCTTGAATTTTCAGCTGGTGACCACGTCAAGTTCCACTTCCCCCTCTCCTCCAGCCTGTCGGTGCTGGCGTGGGGAGTGATCTCCTACAGAGAAGGATACGAGGCCGCGGGTATAATTTGTTACTGGATATGCCTTAATTTCGCAGTAGCTGAATTTGCCTATAGTATCTGTAGGTTTGTGTGTCTGTGAGTGACAGGGTGTATCTCTGTGAGAGAGTGGATGTGTGTCTGTAATTAAGTGACTAGGTGTGTGTGTGTATATATCTGTGAGAGTGCGAGTGTCTGCAAGTTCTGGGTGTGTGTGTAAATGCGAGAGAGTGTGTGTGTGTGTTAGTGCGTGTTACCCGAGAAAGGAAAGTATGCCTACGATGTAACGGGTGCATGAGACGCAGAAATGAACGAAACATTACAACATTTTTGACTTGTAAGATAATTTTCGTCAGCTTCAAATTTTACATTAATAACGAACAAGGAAAGATATATCCTGATTTGAAAGAATACAATAAGCAGGTTCGATTTTGTTAGATGAAACTTTGTTCCTATAAATGATCTGGTTTTCTCTCGAGCGAATCCTAATGTTATTAAAATCATAACAGTGCACGCTTTTGCACTGCGGAAAGTTTTGAACGAATTCTCAATTATAATTTTTTCGATTGCGTTATCACAGTATCTTTTGACGTGCTGTTTAACACAGAAATACGTTATGACAAAGACGCGAAGCTTTGTGCTACGATACCTGATTCTATTATTATTTATCTCATGATTATCTAATGAATTACTCGCCATACTTTTACCCAGTGACAGAGTAACCAACTCTATAGACCTAAGAAAACGATCACAAAGCTAAGTAACCTATCTCATATCAGTGAAGTGAGAGAGTTTTGTAGGGAACAAAATTTTGATTTGGTATTATGCACAAAATACATTTGAATTAATTTTACTTGAGCCCATTGACAACCATCAAAATTGCAAAAATTCAGTTCCACATGCTGGTATATCGGTAGTATCAGGCAAGAACCAGCGATGGAAAGCCCTGGTCTCCGAGGAGCCATATAATTAACTCAAGTCCATTGTTTCTCCTTGTTCATAAGGTTGAATAACACGTCTTACTTTTCACTCTAAGAATGTCTTATAGAAATCTTACTTTAGGCAGGCTTTGTGCTCTTCCAAGTTCTTTACTTATTTCGATGCCACACTTCGGTAACCGAACAGTTTAAAGCTCTCGAAGAATGTAGGATCAGACCTATTTTTTCCATTTCGATAGAAGTGATATTAACATCTACTCACACCTGTTTTTGAGCCCAGGTCAGCTGGAGTACGCTGAAGCAGCAATTAAGTGGGGCACCGACTACCTGCTCAAGTGCCACACAGCAGAACTGACCCTCTTCGCGCAGGTGAGCTACCTACAGCAGACGCCGTCGTTGTACATGTCAGAGTACTGATGGAGCTTTTGAAGGAACTGTCCCCACGGTAGTAAACTTCAAAGATGACGTTAGAATATAACTTTGGTAAGAAACAAAACTTACTGGCATTGTTCGTGAAAGTGGGTTTTGAGTAGACAAGAAGTAAAGCGTATTGGGATTGTTCGTGGAAGTGGATTTTGAATAGACAAGAGGTAAAGCGTATTGGGATTGTTCGTGGAAGTGGATTTTGAAATCAAACAGGGCGCTAGATTACATACAATACATATCTCCTCCTCTACATATACCTCGTTGGAAATTAACTTTGAGACATTTGAATATTGATGGTAGTTGTCGAGATTCATGATGTAGGTTCTGTAACTTTTAGTAGCTTCTTTATAAATAAAAGCATTCTGTTAATTTTTTCTTTGTGCTATCTCAATGATTCGTTTAGAAGCAAAATTTATATCGTAAACCTATATCGATATCGGTGAGTTACTTAAGTAAAAATTCCTTAAATTATCATTTTGTAAGTTATCCAGCGATTGACAGATTGAGCCACTCGCAAAACTAAACACAGTAGTCAAGTTGTATTCAAACATTCACGGAGAATTTTACTAAACAACGGTATTGTCATGGGTGTCTTTCAGTCTCCATTTACTCAAATTGTTTTGGTACAATATCACAATTTAATTACAGAAATTCATCAAATTGTTCCTGTTGGTTGTTTTCACTCTGCACATTTCGATAACGTGAATTTAGTTAGTGTCTCTCGAACATTTCAATAGTTTCTGAAATTTATTCATTTTCACCACCAACTAGTGAGCACTTATATCTTCAGCTGGAAACCTCGCTTGTGTTTTGGTAAAACTGCTTCAACAATTTTGATCATATTTCGTATTTCGTCGTTCGTTTCTTCTCATTATACATTTCTATAAGTTTTTCTTAACCCTATTTCCTTCTTGAATGATCTCCACAAACATCTCTCAACGATGAGCATTAACTCTTCGCGTCATTATATGGGCCATTCGTTTAAATTTCCTCTACTTTCACGTCCTTCTGCGCAATAATTTAGAAAGATTTACCTCCAATGGAAATTGAACATAATTTTTATTTTTAATTCCATGCAACCCTAATGACAAGATTGTGCCTTCGTCGAGCGCACAGGAATTGGAAACGTCGAGCGCACACGAGTGCACACGGCAGGATAACAAAATCGGTTAAGTCGTTGCTGCAAACAGATGGCAGCGCAAGTCCTTTCATGTCGACTTAGACACGCTGTGTGCAAGAACACAACCTTTCAGAGTACTTTTTTTTGTAAAATTAAAAAAAAATATGAATTCAAATTGTCATGATTTTGGTACATAGCGTAGCCGTGTCAACTTTAGGTTTACCAATTCGATACCAGCTGTTCCCGAAGACTACCAAGATGATTTGATTGGACGACTTCTGAATGGTAATTTTGAGCAGATAATTATTAAAAGTCCAGCTTCAGGTAAGTACCAGAATCAGCAACCCTGCGTTTGACTTCATCTTAATAACAATATCACTAAAAGAGCGGAATTTATCCAAACTAAAGCACCTGATCTGGCTAGAGTTACTCAACCAACGTCAAATTAACCTTGACATGTCTTTATTAAAAAATTATGAATACAACTCGGGGCAGCGAAAAAGAGATACGTGATGTCTAATTGATATTGTTCCTTTTACATTACTAACCCCTTTTCGCCTTTCTTGTAGTTTCAGTGTAAGCCCATCAAAGGATTACCAGCTTCAAAAGATGAAATTCTGCGCTGTGCCAAGATGTGAGGCAGAACTGAACTAACGCATGTTAAACCTTCCATAGCAGCATACACAAAGACACTCGTCTGTTTAATTAAATCAGAACTATATGAATAACGGCAGAAATTTTCTATTGCCTTGCCTTAAAGAGCATGATTTTTTTTAGTTGCAGCAGATTCTTTTCATCAAAGACGCAAATAAGTGTCCAGCTACTCATTTTTTTGCACAATTTTTCAATTAATCAACAATGAATCGTACGCAGAAATATTGGCAGCGACTGACAAGTGCAGTTATTTCTATTCGGAACGCACAGGTGGGAGACGGAGATCTGGACCACACTTTCTGGGGCCGCCCTGAAGACATGACCATGGAGCGACCTTCCATCAAAATCGACACGGACGGCCCTGGTTAGTGCAACTACCGAACAGCATGAGTATTTCTGTTTATTAACCCTTAATAATCGGGAGACCCCTTGGTCATCTTTTGAAAATAGCTTCAACATTTCGTAATTTTTGTAAAATTTCTTCCAAAGTCCCTTCTTTAAAGTTCACTGACGAGTGACAGTTCTTTTTCTCTTTAAAATGATGCTAGTGCCAGTCTGATGACGGTGGTTGTGATAACTGCAATATGAGTGCAAAAGTGCTGACGTTAAAGGGTTAATCGCAGTTTTTCTAAGAAGTGCTTAAGCTTACGTGGCCAAGTCCTAGGCAAAAACTATCTTGATCCTTATAGTAGAGCCTTCAAATTTTATGATGCGTAATTTTTTTACCCATTGTTTCATTTTTCAGGTTCAGATTTAGCAGGTGAAGCAGCGGCAGCTCTAGCGGCGGCTTCTATCGTTTTTGCTGTGAGTGAAATCTTTTCAGCCACCAGTAATCTTAAATTACAGTCAGTGTTTTCAAGTCCCAACACATGACGAGTGCAAAGATTTTAAGCAATACGAAAATAGTACTTTTTAAGGTAGAGCTAACTTCATTGTAATTTATAGTCTTACTGGTCTTCAACGATGTTCATTGTCTGTCACAACAATGGTCAGGTAAGGCAATCATTTACTGCAATACAAATAGAGCACAGTACTGTGTAATAAATGTGGCACAAGAATAAAACTAAACATACAACCACTGATGTAGAGATTCTGATAAATGAGAGCTAAAATTGCAAAAAGCACATTCTTGAAAATTGTAATTGTAATGATGTATAGTTGTATATACGTAGGATATTTCGATCAGCCATTCTGAAAAGAGCAATCATAAATTCGAGTACGACGATATTTGATTGAATTTGACAGTGCTGTGGAGTTATATTTTTTATTTTCGTGTCGTTCAGACTTCCGACCCGGCATACTCAGCTGAGCTGCTCTCCGTAGCAGAAGATCTCTTCACGTTTGCAGACGACTACCGTGCCTTCTACCACGACTCGCTTCCTGAGATTGGAGCATACTACACGTGAGCAATTCTAGATCAAACAGTGAAAAGAGAATTGTGCATATCATGAAAATAAAAGGAAAATTATTTTTATGTTATCAAAGACTGTTACACTACGTGGCCCGGTGTCTCAATGCACATTTTCATCATAGTTCTCGTGGGAAATTACCTTGATCTAGAGACTCAGTTTGTTTTACTTCATTAGAATAACAGACTGACCTCGTCTCACATATAGCTGTGCAAGAAGTCTTTCACATTCGCATGCAGTGTTGTGCATAAATAGAATAAAATAAAGCAACAGAAACAAACCGATGGTGTGGCCCATTCTCGCGCTGCTACCCGAGTGTAATGCTGCTGGGCATCAGGTTTAGTATGTGTACATCCGTTTTAACGCTAGAAATCGGCCGTCTGACAGACTTCTAGTCCCATAGCTTTACACTTTGTAAAGTAATGGGACTAAAAAGTTTCATTTGCAGCATCATTCATGCTAGTTCCATGTACATTTTTTCCCTGATGTATTTTGGATGAGGGAAGAATAAGTAATGTATTGAATTTTTCTCATTCGTTCTGTGAGTTTTATTCATTTATCAAACATTCGTTTCGCGCAGTTGAAATTGAAACTTTTGCACCCTTTACACTCATGGTTACAAATCACTAATATTATGTTTCGCAGAGCAACAATCATGTCGCAAAAATTTAATTCAGTCATGTTTACGTTCTTCGGTAGTTGGAGGTGGTAGTCCCTCGACTGCCTATGCTGGTTTCATTTACCCTGAATTTCTTGCACATTATTCAAAAATACCCATGTATTATTAATCTTCAAATGTATTCCGTAGGTATCTGACTCCCCATCAGTCAATAATTCAATATGACAACTGTTATTTTCTCCATCACACATAATACAATCGTGAAATATAACAAAATCGTGCATTTGTAAACGATGTTTAATAAAAGATGAAACTGGCAAAATCTTCGCTTCTTTTTTGATATTAAAATTAAAATCATGCGAATTAAACTTCGTACGGAAATCGTGAGAAAAATGTCCTACAAGCGCTAGTCTACAAAATGCAGTACAAGCATTAAGTTGTGAGAGACGATGTTGAAGAAAACGAGGCATTTCTTAATTCAGGCCTTATTTACACGCCTATGATATTTTTCTCCTTGAAGTGTAATTCCCAATACTGCTCCAGCACATTCTTATGCAGATTTTAATTTCTACAAATTTATTATCCTTACCTGGTTCTCGTTTTCTCTGGTTCATTTGAAAAACCAATGTCCAAGATGATATGTATCAGGCTTGATTGATTGGAACGAAGCATCTTTCATAAATTCTTAGATCGAGTTCAAGTGAGTAAAGCTTTCATTTGTGTGCTTCCACCCGACCCAGTGGACACTAACCCCGAATTAACGGGCCCTACTGCACAAAAATTACCTGGCACCCATCTGGGGCCGGTAACGCTGAAATAAAGATAATTAATGACAAGCGGAATATGACTAGCTTAGGGGCTCACCTGAAGATTTCGAAAATTATGTTCAGGCGAACACTCTTCAATATCGCCGGCTGTCGAGGACGCAAGAGTCCCCGGTAGCGAGGGTCGGTTTGCTGGAGTACCGCGGAGCACAAAGAAGATGCACCCGCGCTCACAGCTTAGTTCAGTCTGACGTGTCGACCTCTGGCAGACACGCTCGTTAGCTTGCCCGAATCCGTTGCTATGGCTTGGGACTCGTAATCAAGAAGAGCAGACGAACGTTTTAGTGTTTGCATATACGTTTTTCGCCGAAGATGTGAGGAACCCCCGCCATTGCTCCGCTTAGTCGTAAATTACCAGCGTTATTAATTTTTAGGCTGATTAAGAGAATCACAGCCCAAGAACTTTATGCGGAAGGCCTTTAAATCTGCCTTACAAAGTCCGCAAAGGACCTCAGCGTTCGAGCAATGGCTAGAATTTCGACACATTCTCAATGCAATAACTCGAGGGACCATTTCTTGAAATTTAACTTATTCTGAATTCTTTGGCTAATACTTCGGTTTTTTCGTTGTTTGAAATTATAATTCAAATTCCTGAATTCTTTCATTCGGATTAGATCGGACTTCTACGGAGACGAGCTGTGCTGGGCGGCAGCGTGGCTGTACAAAGCGACCGGGGAACAGACGTACGCGGACAGGGCGGCGGAGCTCTGGGTGGAGTTCGACATGGGGCAGACGCCCTACCTCTTCGACTGGAGCACCAAGAACGCCGGAGCGCAGGTATAAATAGCAGTTAAGAAAGTTTAGATTCTAAATTAAGGATTTTTGCCAAGAGGCGCTCGCAGTTCGACCCAGTACGGTCCCTAAGCTGGTACGGATGAAGTTTTAGAATTAAAAGGAAAACCAACGTGGCTAAGAATATCATGATGCTTTGGTCGGAATATCAGGATGGTTTGAAGATACACCATATTTTTACAAACATAAATTTTAAAATTTTGGATTCAACTTCAAATTTATCCGATCTCCGCATTTTAGAGTCGATGTGCGTTTTAAAAAACCGTCCGTCAATAAATGAATGTGATACGGCGGTGAAACTTTCCATTGTTTCTTGAAATTTTCTATGGTTTTTTGTTTTATTATGTATTTTAAATCTCAATGTCTTATATCCAGTTTACTTAGCAGATTAAGGGTTAGAATGTTTTCAGACTTTGATTTATTGTATTTCAGAACACTGAAGATGGATTTTATGTAATCCGAAACGTTTTTTTTTATCATAATATTCTTAGCCGCCTTGGTTTTCCTTAATATCCTAAAAGTGAGATTTCCTAGAAATTAGTCTATTTCATTTATTTTGGACGAAGTTGTTAAACGCTTTGATTGAAGTTCTTAAACGCCAATCTCAGATAATCAACATTGCGTAATAGCAATGAAACCTCTCACTGATATTCTAAACTGAAACATGCCAAAACAAGCATCGGCATGGATTTCAATTTCATTCAACTGATCCGGTATGCTCTCGTAAAACACAAACTTTAAAACTTTTGTGGACATTTAGTTCGCTGCATCGTCGATGGACTAAAGGTTGCACTCAATGGTTATGATTGTTTGCCGTATTATACATTACTCACGCACATGTTAACACGCATATATTTTGTAAATGTTATCTGCTAACATTTCTGGTTTGTCTATCTCTGCAATGACCATGTATTGCGGTTGGAATCTGACAGCTACAAAAATAAAGTTAAGCTCACACAAAACGGCTACACACTTTTACGCAACTGCAGAAATAAAATACATTCAATATCATCACATCTTATGTGCTTACGGCCAATCATCCTCGTCCTGTTTTAATTAACATGTGTGTTTTAACGATAGATTTGCCTGTAAACTTTCTCCGCAAGAATCCTCTTGTCAAACTTTTCCGTGTAAATCGTGATTTAAGTTTTGCTTTCAGCGATCACAAATTCTATGTAATTTTGCAAGCATTCTGTCGGTTAACAGATATATGATGACACTGAAAGCGAAGGCAACAAAGAAATTTAATGTAAAAACGAATGTTTATCGTGTTTATAAACACGTATGCTTGAAAATACTGTCGCTCAAATCATGTGAAACTATGACGGATAACATGGGCCCTCGGAGATGAGCGCGGTTATTTTATACCATAAGTACAACGATAAAATTAATAATAAATAGTAGGACATACCTGACTACGATAGCGGCCGTAATGTTTCGGACAACTAACAACTAGACAAACTATCATCAATAACTTCAATACTAGAAGTGCAATGAGCTCAATTTATACACACATGTGAAGCCACATGCTTAACTAACAGGTGTTAAAATCTTAAATCATTTGGGTGAACAAAGCACAGGATGTAAACAAATACGTTAAAATAGCAAAAATTTCATGTGATTAAAAAAGTTCTGACAAACATTACAGAAACTGAATAAATATTTGAAATGTATTAACAAAATGAAATAAACATCGTAACAAAGTTATTCGCAATTTAATATTTGGTATGGTGCCCTTTATTGTCAATAACGCATTGACATCTTCTGCTACAAAACTTCACCAAGTGGCTGCATTCTTCTTGTGTTATTTTTGCCCATTTATCTTGCAAAGCGGTCCACAAATCTGGCAAATTTCCGGGATTCCTTGCCTTTGTCCTTTCTCCTAAAACTTTCAAAACATTCTCGATGGGATTCAAACCTGGGCTTTGCGCTGGCCAGTCCAAAACAGAGACTTCTTGATCCAGGAATAACTTCATTAATTTTGCAGTGTGACACGGAGCATTGTCTTGCATAAAAATGGGGTCTTTGGAGGGAGAGTCCTTGATAACTGGTACCACATGTCTCTACAGAAGTTCCTTGTACACTTGCGCGTTTACTCTTCCTTCCAGTCGAACTAGGGGACCGGTACTGTTTGCTGAAATCATGCCGAAGACTATAATGCCACCTCCACCTAACTTGACACTGGATTTGCCGCACTGTTTCAACAATCTTTCGCCATTTGATCTACGAGCATATTTTTTTCCATCTGATCCAAACAAATTCAACTTCGATTCGTCACTGAAATACACTTTTGCCCAGTCATCATCAGTCCTAAGAACATGCTGTACATGAAACAAAGGCCAACCTAGCATTTCTGTTCTTCTTGCTGACCAAGGGTTTGACAGCTGGAGTCCTAGCATGTAGGTTTGCCTTTTCAAGGCGGCGTGAAACAGTCTTCCTGGATACTCTAATATCAAAGGACTCGCTAGCTTCACGAGAAATTCCAGCTGTAGTTTTTAAACCGTCCTTCTTAGCTAGTCTAACCAATGCAGTACCGTCTCTTGCTGAGGTTTTACGAGGTCTGTCACTTGACTGTTGACAGACAAGCGGTGCTTGAGCCATCCTTCTCATATTTAGCCAAAATATCACGAATAGCACATTTAGGTCGCTTGACTGTGTTGGCTATTGCCCTTATCGACAGCTTCTCTTCAAGGCGCTATTTCACAATCAACTCACGAACAGAAGCAGGCGTAGGCACTCCCCTATGCATGTCGTGTCGGCTACTGCACAGATAATGGAACTCGTCTTGTCTGGATCAATCTACCTAACTTTCTCTCTGTCAACATTTGTTAACTCAAATATACATGTGAATGTGGAAAAGAATAGATGTCCGAAATTTTTTGACCACATGGAATTTGTACTATTCTAATGTATTTGTTTGCAACTTTGTTTTGTTCACCCAAATGATTTAAGATCTTAAAACCTGTTAGGGAAGACATGTGGCTTCACATGTATATATAAATTGAGCTCATTGCAGCTTCTAGTATTGAAGTTATTGATGATAGTTTGTCGAGTTGTTAGTTCTCCGAACCATTATGGCCGCTACTCTACATGTGCTGCTAGATAGAAATTAATTTCGAGTGAGTATTATTTCTACATGAGGTTGTAGACCTTAATCATTACGTTGCAACTGACCCCCAGCTGTTAGCACTATTTACTTTCAGCTATCGGACTGATAGGTGAAGTAGTCAAACTTTAAAGTGAAGTAGATACGACAAGTAGGATTTGCAGCCAGGGATCTCGGATGATTTGGGGCTGAAATTTCCCGGTCTTCCGAGAAATTCCCGGGAATACCCGGGATTCTAAAAAAATATTTATATCAAGATATGAATGAGAAAATAACATAAAATTATGCTGTTAAATATGATTAATAAATTTGAGAGCTAAAGATAGGACTTTATTGTTTTAATATTATTGCAATTTACATCACTTCACTGTGTAGTCTACACTATCTCATAGTATAGTTCAACTATTGCATCAGAATATATTTTGTTTGTGGTTTTGTTTTGCAGGTAGTAAAGAATAAGGCTGTAATACAAATGACGCATGGCAACGGCCGATGTAGTAGAAACTAAAGCCTTTGTGTGGCGATACTATGTTAAAGATACAACTAGAGAAAGTGCGAAGTGTATTAAGTGCGAAAGAGTTTACTGTGCAAAGGCTGGTCTACCACTGGTTTGTCTCATCACCTAAAGAGTAATCACAACATGGTGAAGCCTGAAACTGTAGACCCAGTTGCGTCAACTATAGTAGCTCAGAAGACAGAATTCCTATTGGAACACAGCGCCCTCATGCAAGAGAGAGCAGTAGTGAGATCGCTAAATCCAAACAAACAAAAAGTAAAATATTTCGTAAAGGTGCATCAAAATACTCCGGAAGAACAAGTGACCAAGCTTGTAGCAGTTGATGGCGTGTCAGTGACTACAGTTACAAAGAGTGAATTCAATAGAGAATTCTTCTCAGATAAAGGTTTTTCACACCCTAAATCGTCAAATACTGTAATAGGCATGGGAAACAAATTACAATTGCATAAATATAAAAATATAAAAAATCCCGAGATTCTGGGACTTTCATTTTGTCCCGGGATTGCAAACCCTAATGACAAGCAGAGGTATGCCCATCGACAACGAAACGACCATGTTAGCCAGCCTTTGAATACGATCCCAGACGTAGACTTGCAAAACCGTAGGAACAACAAGATATGTGCGTCTTCTTCGTTTATTTTCACTGACAGCGATATATCACAGAAAACTGTGAATTTGTTTGTCAATTTAGAGATTTTTGGAGAATTTTAACAATCTCAGAAGAGTTTTAACGCAGAAGTGATTGAATCTATCAAAATTGTAATGAACCCCTAAAAAAACTGCCTCTCAAACATGGGTACTACAAAATATGAACGCTTCTCTCGTTTTCAAGGTTTTTTAGTTTTCATGGAAAGGAATTTGGTGTTTCTACACTTTAGAATATCAGTCTTCTCGTCGGCGCAGATATATAGTACATACCAAGAACATTTCATAAATTTTGATTCGGCAGCTCTTGATAACTACCTTTTGAATTACAAACTGTTTAATTTTAGTTCAACAACCCAGAATAAACTTGCTCATCTAGACACCAATAACATTGTAAACAAACGAAAAGAACTGTTAGAAATATGCTTGTTAACGACCCTAAATAAATAGGGAGGTATTTCTGTTTATCAAATGATCTTTCCTATCACTACCTGAATCCGTAACAATCGAAATCTAAAGAAATTTAAGAGTCTTTAGCCCAAACGTACACGAGCATTTCTGGTTATGAAAATAAACTCGCGAAGCCAAGAGACTTAATTGAGACTGCAAGATAAAACTCAAAAAGGCGACCTAATCTCATCAATCACATCACGTTGATCAATCCGTCCCTTCAGCTACTTTACGCGGAGCTGTTCGGTGATGCCGAGTACGTTGAAGCTGTTCAGCTCTTCACGGACTGGATCCGCAGCGCACCGCAAACTCCTCTGGGTCTCGTGTACTTCTCGGAGTGGGGGACCCTCAGACTGGCCATGAACGTTGCCTTTACTGCCCTCAAGGTGAGAAGCTACTATAATGTTCTAGGGCTCATTGCACAGAAGGATGCAGGTCATCGAATTTAGGAGCTATTCTTATGGCAAAGGATTCTTACAGCATGTCGTTCGTGAACATGGTCCCTAAATTAGAATCATTGAAATCATTTCTTGAGGAACTTCATGAATTAAAAAGGCAACGACTTCCCCGATCGATGCCATAGTGGTCAATTGAACTAACCCTAATTGAAAAATTTATTATGCGGAATTATTTGCTTAGAATGGAAAAAATTAAGGGGTATGATTGCAAATGCTAAAGTAGAATATTTATCGATAAAGTTATGATCTTTCCGATTTGTAACATAATTTGCAAATATAAATGCTATTTCTTTTGAGGACCACTAGCTAAAATTCTGGGGAACACGATCAGCAACCATATAATGCAATCGAAAACGTAGCCTAACAACTGCCGCCGAAATATTTTTTCCAGTTCAAAATATTCTATAATTTGTCTATAAATAAATTATTTTCTATTCTATAAATTATTTTTTTATTCTAGAATAGCTTAATGGTTATTTCCCATTAATTTAATTTAGCTGCCAGTCATCACTGAACCTGATTTCAAGCCCCCAATTACAGGCTGCCGACTTGGGCATAGACCCGACGGAGAACAGGGCGTTCGCTGTCCAGCAGGCGGAGTATGCCCTGGGCTCAACGGGCCGCTCCTTCGTTGTCGGCTACGGAGTTGGGTTCCCTGAACGGCCTCACCACAGAAGCAGGTGAGCCGCCAATATATTAGGTAAAGTAGTCGTTTTTTGAGTTTCAATCGTAATGATCAACTCAATGTAAATGAATGGTACGATTTTTCTCTGCGTTGACCATCATCAAACAGAACGTATGTGTGGTCATGTAGCGCGTGTTTCGATGCAACGTTCAAGAGAGCTCCCTAATATCCATAATATTTTAAATCGTAGAATGAATTGTTGACTGTCACACTACAGACTAATTATTATGATATTTTACATCAAATTCAAATAAGTTCACAATAGTGGCTCTACAGATAGAAAAAACTTTCAAGAAAATCAACAGGGAATGCTTGTTGTCAGCATTTCAATGCTCATTTCGAGGAGATTGATGTTAAATGTTTCCAATGATCAATTCTCATTTCAATTTTTGACCATGTCACATTGACCTTGAGTTTTCTATGCGTACTTTCCTGCGCGGATCTATGATTACAATTTTTTGATCAATAAATTTTATAACTTTGTTATGGAGTTGGCTGAATTTGTTCTCAACTTGGCTGGTTGCATGCATTAGATCCTCATAAAAAGAGACTTGAATCATTTGAGGGTGAATTAAATTAAGAGAAATTTTCGGGAGAACAAATTGATTGAATTGCTGTAAAATATACAGCAAATTCATTGTTTACCAGATCATTATAGCTCACAACTCTTTCTCTACGAGGATGACGACATATATTCAAATATTTGAAGGAAATTTCTATTCACGTTAATTATATCCTGGATGAGATTGTTCCTGATAACTAATTTCGCACTAACTTGAGCGCAATGTTAACCCATTCTTATATTCTTCACGATATTTTTGTGAATACAGATTAATAATCAGTAGGCTACATTATTATTTCCGACGGAAGTTCTGATTCTTAGACACACATGCAATCGAACACCCGATATTTCTAGCTGATGTTCATACTTGAACGTCATTTTTCTGGTTGGGATTTAAACGAGAATGATATCGAAATTTTCTCCTTCGTGTCATGATATTTATCATCCCCGGTATTTCGTGACACACGGAGCAGACCAGAAAATTTCAAGTTGCGTCTTCTTCAACTGCCTGTCTTTGCTTGAGATAAAATCAAACTTTTTTGCAGCTCATGCCCTGATCTTTCGGAGCCCTGCGACCCAGACTACGCCTTCAATCAGCCCGGGCCGAACCCACACACCCTCTTCGGAGCGCTCGTTGGGGGCCCTGACCAGGTGAGGGGCATTAAAATACCCACTTTTTGTGCCTCTTAACAGTTCATGAACTTCGGTAGATATAGGCTTGCATGCATGCTTAATTACCGAAATATATTGATTTTTTTAATTAAGAAAACACACTAATTTATTTAAAATAAAAACATTCTGGATGGACCTGAGTGTTGTTAATGCACTCATCTTAATGCAAGTTTACCAGTTCGAGTCAAAAAATACGTCTAAATGAAATTACAGTTCTAAGGAAAAGGCAAAGTGTTTGGAATACGGGTAAAAAAATCGTCTTAATGAAATTGCGGTTCTAAGGAGAAGTCAAAGTGTTTGGAATAATAAAATATTAAAAATGTTTATAGTTCCGGGACAAATATTAAAATAATTATTGACACATTTACATACTTGTGACATTATTTTTACACCATAACCACCTATTATAATCAATGTCGAGAGTAATTCAAATCCACTGCAACACTGCACTGCAAATGTCGCAGAATTTGCTCTCGGGGCTTTTGACGGCGAGCTTTTGAGTTTCAGATATTGTGTAGCAGGAAGTGCATGCTTTATACTCCCGAACTCACGAATAGAAAGATCCTTCGGCTGAGATCAGACGACAAAAAGCACATATTTTTTCCTCTACAACTTTATACAATAAGCTAAACACCGCTTTTAGTCTTGCTTAACTAACAGAGGGTGCGTTGTTCCATTGGAAAGGGATCAGTTTTTTCAAGTTCTTTTAACCATACAAATGAGGAAGAGCTAAAATTTGTTTAATGATCGTTTGCAAATTCGCATTCGCTCTTTGTTAGACCAAATTGAGAGTAAATTTGTTCTGAAAATTCCTCCCAAAACCGTCATTGAAGGAGATTGAATGATTTTTTAAATATGGGTACTTGGTTTCAGATTGAGGCCTGAAAACTATTTTTACCCATGGAATGCCCATAAATGACTTTCTCAGTTGCATGTCAATCTGGTATTTAAATTTGCTTCAACGGTCGATGTTTCTCATCTAAATAGAAATTAAAAACGTTTGTACTCTCCTTGAACGTATTAAAAAAAGCCACACCTTTTTGGTCGTTTATTTTAAAGAGGAATGTGAGTTAATGAGACTTATACGTCATGAATGGTTTGATACTTATTTCAACAGCATTTCTGTTAGTGTGTTGTCATTTGCTTTTGTTCAACTTATAATCTTGCGTATGGACCTCTACGATTTTTTTCTACCTTAGTTTTGACAGTTTCAGTAACTTTAGTAGTGCAACAAGTTAGAGGATAACCACCTCTGCGACGATCTAGAGCAGGGGCTGCCAACATTTTTCTGACCGTACTCCTTTAGTATTTCGTAGTAGGCATGTACCCCTTGCGGAAAAAACATTCTATGATATATGTATACAAAAACATTCGAAAATATACAAAATATAAACAAATTTTTCCTTTCTCTTGTCAACATCAAAATAATATACCCCATCAGATAAGCAAATGTACCCCTAGGGGTAGATGTGCTCCAGGTTGGGAAACCCTAATTTAGAGTGATTCAAAACCAACTTGAAGTGAGAGACACCGTAGATTTTGATGACATCAGTAACCTAATCTCTGATTATGAGTTATTCTCGTACTTTTTCGCATGCGATTTGATATAGCAGTAGCTGTACGCTTATGGATTATGTCACTGATTGTGGTAGAAAATAGAAATTAGAACAGCAAATGCATTGGTTGGCGTGTGAATATCTTCGTCAGAAATATAAAGCCGTTTTAACCATATTTCTAATTATGCCTACAATTAATGAAAGCGTTCAGTTTTCCCAACTACTAAACTAAATCATGTTTAGAGCAGACTTATTTCATGGAAAATTTTGCATTACAGTTTGATGTGTACGTTGACAACCGCACCGACTACGTTCACAACGAAGTTGCCTTGGACTACAACGCAGGATTTGTGGGTGTCATGGCGGCCATGGTCACCCTCGAACAATAAGTTTGTCCGTTTGATGACTGCAAGAAATTGATGACTATAAGAATTCATTTGATGTAGATGCTGCAACATTTGGAGAAAAATAGTAGAATTGCATAAAATTACTGAAAACTAATATTGTCTGCATAAAATACTTCATAGCACTTTCAAATGAGAAAACACGTTTTTTCCATCATACTTACGCACTTCCTTTTTTAAGTTGTTCAAATTTAGTAAAGTTTGACACTGCATGATGCCTTGTTCCTTCTTCCTTGTACGAGCAATTACCGACACAAATGTTATATTATTGTGGCAACCATTTTCATCAGAATTCACTGTACATTTAGATAACTGTGCTCCAAGGAAAGTGTTTCACTAAGAGGCTTGAATTTTGTAGAAAGGAAGCATGAAAACAATGAGCGATTCATAAAAATCGTGTGTACACTTCCTTTAAATTGGCAGCAACTACTACTACTATGAAATACATGATAAATTGCTGAAATAATCTCGACACAAATGGGAGAAAAATAAATATTTCCACAATTTAATTATAATTGCACTAGAGAACCCGTTCGCATGTGGACATTGAAGACAAGTATTAATATTGTCTGTGAAGCACTCTCGCTTGCCCTATTTGTAAGTTATGTTAGTTACCCAGTGTGTGTCCAACGCGAGTCTCACTTTTCTTATGAATAATAAGTGTTCGAAATGTTATCAAGAAAGGTTAACTCACTGATACCGATGTAGCTCTAAATCTCTCTTTCCTCCGTACGACTTTGTTCCTCACCCTGGCTACTACCAGAATGAGTTGATGCCGTTGTAAATGTGTCTTGTGTTCCGCTTTCTCTTTTTCATTTTACCTAAACATCTTCCTGTCCTCTCATTGTCGGAGAGGCTATGGTAACTCCCTGCTTCTAATCTATAATTTACGCTAGCTCGTTCTCTTGTTTTTGTGGCATTTGCTGTGAAATTGGGCTCGTGTCGAAAATAGAACGGAAAGAAAACTTTAGAAGCTGCTTGCGAAAGGGCAAAAGTATCGTGAACCTCTGAAGGAAATTCGAGAATTGGATGGACAGGGTCAGTCTCGTACCTTAGACAAACTACAACAGATGACTCGATGAACAAGGCCAATTTGAAGCAAATTGGACTTCCTCATAAGAGTAGAAGGCAGAGTGAGGAACATCGGACGAAATACATCTCCTGCTAATAAAGAATGACAGTTGAATAGGGAAGGAAAAAGCTGAACCGTGTGCGCATACTTCCAGGAAACTGAAATTAAACTTGGCTATGTATCTAATAGAATACTCATTTCTTCCTAAAGATCTTTGCTTTTTTAGATTTCTACACCAGTTGCAACCTAAAAGGGTATATGACAACACCTTTGAAGTAATCGCCTCATTACATTTCCATTCACTTTCAATGACTACCATACGAACGATTGCTGTGTGGCACCTGTAAATAAAATAGGTACGGGACAGGACCTGGCAGGTTTCTAAGACAGTGAAATTTTCAGAAATACTGTAGTAGGGAAGACTGATTCTATGATATAATGGCCGAGTTCTATGAAAGCGGGAATGAAGTAAAATATTCATGGG
>JACJUY010001568.1:108221-139509 GCA_014220935.1 Platorchestia sp. MABIK
CACTGCGTTTGCAGCAATTGTGGTTAACCTTAACAACAAAGTGGAGCTAAAGGTCATGAATCGCATGGAACGTACCCTGACCAATCTCCCTCTGGAAAAGATGTGTAGATTCCCTTAAAATTGGACATGAGAAAAAGAGGCTTTCATATCTCTTTCTATCGAAGTGAGTTGCTGCTTCGACAAAAGTTCAAACTCGAAGTGATAGAAACCACCCTTTCCAATCCATTGCTCAAATGCACACAGGCACATTCACTTTTTCTGTGGCCTGATAACCGAATTCTCGTAGCAAAATTCATTATTCCTAAATTAAGACTGTGCAGTTTAGAAAATAACACAAAAGAAGGAAGTAAAACAACTAAGCTATTTAAAAATGAATTAATGTTTCTCTTCATTGATTTTTTTCGACAAAAACAAAGGTTTTTCAATTCATGCTTAAGTGTACTTCTCATTGAATGCTAAACTGGATAGATGGAAATATCATTATTGTTTCATTCAACGTTTATGAAGAGAGGCTGCAATCATTCTTCCAAGTGTCAATCAGCATTCATTCATACATCATTTTGCAACACTCAATACCACAAAGCCTGAGATGTAGACTGTGTGCTGAAGTCAGAACGTTACAATCTCGTATACTTAATTAAGGCAGAGGAAAATTAGCAAGTAAAGCATTCACGTTTCGATAAAGGATCTGTAAATTTCACGTTAAATATTTCAAAGTCACTTATGGGATACCATGCATTCCAGTTAGTTAATGAGAAAAAACTAACGACATTTGAAGGCGCACAAATTTCTTGCTAGGTGTCTGGAAGTAACAGCACACAAATGTTTACTGCGACGCCATAGCGGCCATCAAACATGCCAGTCCAGAGTTGTAGTTGAGGGACACTTCGTTGTGGACGTAGTCGCTCCGATCATCAGAGTGGTTGTCATTCTGCGAATATCGCGTGCATGATTACTTCCATGCCTATAAACTTCAATCCTCTACCTGCTATGCTTTCTAATGGTAAACGTAAATTTGATGAAACGCAAAGTTTGTCATTTTTTAAAGTCTTCAGTGTAATTTTGTCGGATTCTTAGTGAATTAGCTATTCTGGGTCTTGAGAGCGTAATGACTAACTCCAATAATCTACTTAAAACAAAAATTTTGATTTGTAGTAATTCTGCGTAGAAGGCATGTCATTCGTAAAGCACAATAAACTTGCAACTTATGCCGCAAGAGTAATATGGGCAACCATAATGTAGATGAAAAAATGGTGAATACATAAGTTCAATAGAGCTATAAAAAGTGTGGTTTTGAAACACATTACTTATTTTTATAGCACAAATTTTGGCTTATTTACACTTATGAACTATTCAACGTTACGTAGAGCCCCATCTTTTGCTACAACATAAAAAACATCAAATTTTCCCCAGGTAAAACCATGTTATGAAACAGAAGATCAGTAAAGAATTCATTCAGTTATTGTAGGAATATTAAGTAGGAATAGAAAGTGTTGTGAACATGCATTGCTCGCTTATATTGTAGACATCAGATGTTTCTTAGTGCATATCATTTTCTGTAAATATGTCTGAAGTTAAACTTAAGAATATGCTCTTCATTACAAACCAGGAAAATGTAGCCCATTGTTGTGCAATCATAAAAACAAACCTTACATTACAAGCAGTTGAATATTGAAGAAATTCATTCATGAATGTATTTTGCTTTACTTCATCGACATGAACAATATCTTAGTTTAAATGTAATGTGTCAAATATCTAAACAAATGACCTGCAATTTAGAAAGTTAATCTATTTTTGGTACGAGACTCACAATTTTATTAATATTTTTGGTTCTATTACGAAGAAATTGAATGTTTCTTATCAACTTAAAACTGGTATAAGCACAGAAAATTTAATTTATGGCAGAAGTACATTAAGTCCAAAACCCAACTATGGCCTGCACGAAGCATGTCTTACTATAATTAACAACAGAAGTGGATGAAGTCCAAATGCAAACTATGGCCTGCACGAAGCATGGCTTACTATAAATAACAAAACAGAAGTGGATGAAGAGCAAAACAGAAAAACAGAGCAAAACAGAAGTGGATGAAGCCCAAAAGGCAACTAAAGCCTGCACAAAGCATGACTTACAATGTCAGGGCCTCCCACCAGGGCCCCGTACAGCACTTGAGGGTTGGGGCCAGACTGGTTGAGGGCCCAGCCGCTGTCGCACGGCTCTGGGGCATCCGGACAAGAACTGCGAAAACGAACATGTTCCTCACCAGTTCCTCCATGATAATTTGCAATGAAGGAAACACGGCAGAGTTGTTTGGTTTCGTGTTTTGTTGGACCTCAGTACTTTCAGTAGCGTTGAATTAAATGGCCGGTAAGTATCTTTAAAGAACAGTAACTAGTATTGATGTCCACCTTCAGAGCGATGCCTTTATGTCTATACCAGTACTTCGTCACAGGTAAGCACGAAAACACTCCTCCAGCGAGAATAGCTTCTCCTATCCTCGTTTTCGTTTACTTGCCAAGCATTTCGAATGAAAAACTCAATGACTTATGTAGGTCGGGTCAGTACATACCACATATTCTTGAAAAATAATCATTTTACTTTCTGGAATGAGCTCAAGTCTATGTACGTACTGGTTCTGTAATTGTAAAGCATAACTTCAAACTGAATTTTTTGAACTTTCTATCGTCACATTTGACCTAGTCATAGAGCAAACATCACTGACAACGTAACAAGTGTAAAAAAATAAAGTATAATAAATTAAGTCCAAATTAGAGAGAAGGAACAAAAAATGCACAGCTTAATCGACACCTGAGCGAAACCCAGTACGTACTGTAAGTTTTGAGCTGTGTCTGGCACCTTGAAATGCTGTGAATGAAACGTGCCTTAAGCGTTAATTCTCCATCATCGTACAGCAAACGATGATACATTATAATTCGTAATATTATTTTATAATGTTAAGGCATTTCATCTTTTTTCCTCACATCTGATGATGATGACTCATTTATTTACCAAAATGACTGCCTATGAGTGTAACAAACATCATTTCGTAAATTTTTTGTTGGACGCAACAACAGAAAATTGTTATAGCCCTAGCGTTTACCCGAATTTGTTTGAATTGGCTTCCAATTTTTCATGGGGAAAAAGCTTCTATCTGGTATTTGCACAAAAGAATCATTTTTATATAAATTTGCAGTCACATATAGATTTCATCACAAGCGTTCAATGGGCAATGGAAGAATTTGTGGTGCAGACCAACATGGCGATTAGTTTTGTTAAGTTCTTAGACACTGAATTAAGTGTCGACCATTTTCTTGGATATTAATTCATAACACAATAGAAAACAAAACATTTCCTTAGCGGAAGAATGGTTTTATATTTGTGTCATTGAACAGGAGATGGCGTATTCTTTCTTTGCTCATTTTCCACGTGCGCCTCAATACATTTTACAAGTTTCCGTTGCCCCAACAGAAGACACTGGGCCATCTCTACAGTTTAATTTATGAAGAATGTTTATTTGTTCAAAAAGAACTCATGTGTATTCGAATTAGCCTGATTGCCTTTTAATCGCATGGACTGTTTTATTAGCTAATTTGGCATTAATAGGAATGAAAGTTCGTTGCCCTTTTTCGAGCAACCTTTGATATGAGAGTTACTGAAATATATAGGCCAATGTCAATTTTGTTGAGTTTCGTTGGCTTCTTGACAACGGAGCAGGCTTGGGTTACATGATTTTCAAAATTAGATCAAGAAGTTGTTCTACTCGAGTAACTAATTCTATGTTCTTAACTTTTCTTCCAAATTCCCTTAATGTCTCTGCTCGTTGATAGAGCTTATTTTTATAAGCTACGCTTCGTTTTAGGGACAAGAGATGGTAACTGAAAAATTATAGGTACCTCTTAGTGAGTGAAGGATTGCGGTAAATTTCAATATGTAACTTGCCCTCAACTCGACGACTAATCAAAAACTGTACTGAACTATATGCATGCAATGCTTTCTAATTGCATTCTAAAGGATATGCCGTTATCAAAGCTGTTCGTTGGAGGAAGGCATGAGGAATATCTTCAAGAAATCATCGACGCTGTGACGTCATCGACATAACGCTTTCAAAATATGGGCTAGTATAAAAACGTTATGTTAAAAATTTGTTTTCATAAACTGCATTATTATTTCCGCCAGTCAAACTTGTGAAAATTTTTCGGTAACGCATTGTATGTCAAACTTTGCAAGATCCACGTAATTTTCTACTTTGCATTGACCGTTATAATTTTATTTTGTTGCATTCTACGAAAAACTCCTAAAAGAAATGAATAAACCCAAGACCTCCTAAAATTTCTTTAATTAACAAAATCTTAGTTTCTATATTATGACAATGATTTTCAAATTTCAGTATATTATGTATAAAACTAATTAGTGAAAGTCATGTTGCTCCGAAATTTCCGAATTTACAATCATAGGTGCGGACGATGAATTTTAAATCTAATGACTTAAGTTCTCATTCATTGCACGACTGGACTGTTCAGGGTTAGAGAAGGAAGTGTTTGCAGTTTTTCTACTTTTATCATTTATTTTGATACACGATAATCATGATTACTCTTAGACTATTTTTCTTGAATATTCATTCTTCACACATTATAAAATGAAAAAAGTTTTCAAATCGGAAGAATTATTTTTGAAATTTGTGAGTGCAATTCTTTTCAGACTTTCTAAATAAATTTCTGAATGAGCTGATCATTTAAAAATGAAAAACAGTAATATTTGTTGGGAGTCTCAACCATTGCTTTATATTCTATCAATTTAAACCTTTAATCTCGGTAACGATAAATAATACTGTTATGAGTGTGCATTGATAATTTTGGATCTGTTTTATAATCGTTGAGAATTACAGCACTGCTTTACCAACACGAAGAATATACTATGGAGGGATTTAATCATTTGCATGCATGAGATACCAGATCAACATACACTAAACTCTGATAGATTATAGTTCTCAGTGGTTAAACTGAAAATATGAAATAAAATACCAATTTTTCAAGTATACTGATTCATGCGCAACGAAAATTTCCACGGCACAAGGCAAAAGTATTGATACCCATTTCAAAACATGATTTCGTAAATAATAATTTTACTTCTTCAAAAAATTATGGTTTACAAAGGAAAAATCCTCAAATATTCTAGACGTCCGTAGGACAAGACTCAGGGTGTTTTGGGGAAATATGCAAATAAGCAGAATATTTATAATAATATCCTGTTATAAATAAGCCGTCGTTGCCTGATATAAACTATGCCTAACATATAAAAAGTTTCAGAATCTTCCCGTAAGAAGCCAATTCAACTTCATCCAAAGGGAATTTTATGTTGAAATATTTTTGATTAGTGAAATGTACTAAAATGTTCCATGGGATGATTTATTCGCATAATTAAGAAATTAAGAAATAAGGGAAAATAACCAGCTTGCCAAAGTCAGATGCACCACAGAAGATCGGTGTATCTGCTTACCTTTAACACACTGAGAAAGGTTAAAAATAAGCTGATAAGCCTCTAACTGAAAAATGAATAAGCCTTTGACTGAAACTGTTTGTAAAGAACTACACACATACAATAACGATAGGTATACAGGTATCTCATAAAACTCCCTTGTTGGCAGGAAGGCACGTATAGCAAGTCGTTTGGACTTCGTAAAAGAATATTTAGACGAAGAAAACAGATTTGGAACACTGGCTTTTGATCAGATAAAGCGAAAATTAATTTTTTTTCAAAAGATTTGTAGAGCTCGGAGATCGGAGAAGACAACTTTTGAATCCTAATATTACGCCAAGATTGAAGCTCGTAGGTGATAGCAATAATATTTAGGGCTATCTAAAGTCGTATGACGCTAGGGCATCCCATATGTTTGAAAGGAAAATGAATGGTGTCTTGTACCATCATATTTTGGAGAAGAATCTCATCCCAAGTGGAAGCAAATCATTCACAAATCAAAAGTGGTCGTTCCAAACGTAAAACGACCCTACAAGAATCGAAAATTTAACCCGAGAATTAGTTAATATGTACTAAACTATAATCGCCTTGAGTGACCAAGCCACTTCCCCGGGACTCTACTCAATTGAAAATCTTTGGGAAACCCTGAAGAATTAGAGGGAGCTAATAAGTATGAAGAATCGTATGGAATTGTTAAAATTTTGTTTTGAAGAATAAGTAAATTTATCGCCACTAACTTAGGAACGTATGTTGTTATCAAATGGAAACCATCACCGAGCAGTAAAATTGAGAAAAGGCTTCGCTTCTAAACTTTGAACGCAGAATGTTTGATTAAATACGTTTGTCACTCACATACTATCCATATTTTCCCAATTGAATCCATTTACTTATGAATCTAATATTCATTTTACCTTGTTAGGTAAACAATCAAGAATCATAATATGTCAGAGTTCCGTATGTGTTGCCCTTTGAACAGTTTCATGAAAGTAAAATCCCGTGCGCGTAAATACTGTAGTCCCCCCTCATGTGGAAATGGTGATTCGGGCTTGTAATCTGTTGGATCTGTGGTGCTCCGTGAAACAGTAGGTCAAGGAAAATAGAGAAAATTTATCGAGACGCTTATAGGCGACATTCGATGAGCTCTGCTCCATGATACTGGAAAATCATTAAAATTACTAAGTGAGTTTGTAATAGATTAAGTAATTAAATAATTTACGAATACCATGAATATCACTGGAAATACTCTCGAAACAAACAATCTTCACCGTATCATAGTGGGTTAAAACGCTCCGCCTTCGCGTGACTGGATAAGGTCTCTAAGCCTCACTCTGCGAGATTTGTACAGCTTCCACTTGGTAAAAGGTAAAATTCTTTTTCCTCACAAGGTATTTGAAATGAATACCAACTCGACAAATGATAGCCATCGCTTTCTCCTTGTAAAAGTCTTAAGACTTTTGAAAAGTTAGTGTACAAGATAAATTGATCAACTTGACTAGAATGACTTATTTTTGCCCGACTGACCTGGCCCTGTGGTGTGGACGTTCGGGATAGTCAACTCCGTACCCGATGACGTAAGACCGTCCTGACGAACCTAGCACGTAATGGGCCTGTTGTTCTGCCCATGCTCTGTTGATTGTCGGCTCGATGGTGAGTTCTGCCGCCTGCAACACGTTATTTTCTCATCATACCCAGAAGAAATGTTACGGTCCATGTCCTCTTTAGTTTGTGTGGGCTTAACAACTATCTCGATACCTGTCCTACGCTGGTTACGTGATTTGCATGATCTTTTGGCTAAGTTGAAATTCAATTCACAAAAATCGAACAGTATTTATTGGTATATTATCAGTTGACTAACCTAGCAACAAACCAACAAACGTTTGAACACCAACACCATACGGGAAAAATTTCACAAATAGTGTACGACCTCGTCACCTTGATGGCAACAAAAGCAACGTTGACGGCGTGTCGCAGGCAACCCCACTGGGTGAGGTAGACCAGACCTCCAGGTGTGTGGGTGGCATTACGCATTCTTATCATGAACTCTTGAGCTGCGGAGATGTACTGGGGGTCGTCAAACACATGAGCGTACAGCACCTGTTGCGAGAAAGTCAGGGTCAGTTTAGGAACATGAGGCAAGATGAAAAAGTAAGGGTTCCCTTATTGGTTATAGAATTTCTTATCTCCTCACGAACAGTTTTGAAAAATCTTTAAAATAACAGCGCCGATTATTTTACTCAGAACAATGCAATTTTTAACTTCTCAGATCGGTCTCACTTCTGAAAGCAGGAGTCAAATTCATAAACTCGGATAGCAAACTTTGTGATCATTTTTTAAAATGCATTATTACCTTCACTATGTTACAAAATTTTGATAATCCTTCACAACAGGTATTACAAATTTGTAAATTTTGAAAGAGTGTTCAAATTAAATTTAAAAAGCGTGTGAGACAATAATGGGACTACAAAGATTATGGGTGAAGGAGCTAACATGTAGCACAAAACCAATGTTTTCCAGTTTTCAACACGTAGTCTTTTTATTCTTTTCAAAATTTATTATGTACGAGTAGCAGTAAGTTTGTAATTAGGACAGGATACACTGGTATTGTCTATATGACTACATCTTCCGGAATGAGAAGAATTTTGCTAACTGTAGGTAGGAAGTGAATTCTCAGTTAACTGTTCCCCCACTTCTATATTTAAGCAATGCTTAGCCCTCACTCAAAATCTGAGCTTACAAACATGGGATTGATTGTCGTACGTTAGAACATCCACTTACGAGTTCTAGCTAATCCGTGAAAGCTATCACAGTCATCTATCACCATAAAGGTTACTATAAAGCAGTCTCCCTCAAAGGAGGCCTACGGCGATATAAATATCCCCTTTTAATGTCGTACAAATGTCTCTATTTTACCGGATAATTTATTTTCTCAATTGCAGTAGTTTTCCACTGTTCAATTTAAGAGGAGAGAGCTAAGTGGAAGCTCATTATGAAGGAAAGACATCCCCTCTCACTTGCCTTCTCCGTTTTTTACCGTACGTCACCATTTACTGTACGCTCTGGTAACTGCACCGTTCGAATATAAGGTGGAAACTCCGAACCTTCTAACCCAAAATGAAATGCTCTGCTCATGTATCTCGGAAAAGATATATGATGCTGAAACGCTAACAAAATGCCGGTCATTAATGGTTATTCTTCAACTTCAATATTCGTTCATACCTCGAATCTGTATTATTCTTTTGGTTTTTGCAAATTCTGTTTTCTTGAGGACGCTGAGACGCGGTGAATCTGCATTAAATTTTTCTTTTATTGAATTAAACAAATCTATGCTCTTGTACAAACGAACTAGCAGTTTTTACATTCATTGATTAAGTCAAGCCGTTTGTTGCTAATTTGTCCCATAACGTATCTAATTGGAGAAAAATAAAGAGCTTGAAATCTGGTCATGAGCTAGAGTGCGTGAAACACATATAAGATCTTTGGATCTTTTCCAGATGAGCCACGCCAAAAAGTTAACCCCCGCCATCCAAAAACTATTATCAAAAAGAGGATTTGAAACTTATATTTTCAGTTTTTATTGAAGAGGGTGAAATTGGGACATGTCATTAATAATTTTACAATCAATTAATAATAAGCGTCAGAAAGTTCATTTCAGGTTTTAACGTCCGAAAGTAGAAAATTTTAGCACAAAATGAGCATAGAGGCGAATAAGGAAATGTGTTTATGGCGTACGTTCAAATATTCAAATGTCTAGATATCAGAAATAGGTCAAGGTTGCGTGCGTACATTAAAATGGAGCTGGCAAATAATGGCAGGGCTCATGTGGAAAAGATCCAGATCTTTTTTGATAAAAAGTGAATAGACTCAAATCTTCGATTTACTGCATTATTAAAAACTTCAGACTTTTTATTTGAATTCCCTCTCTCAAGCGGTAGGTATTATCATCAGCCTCGTGGAGCTCAAACAGATGTTTGATTCAGCCATTCAACAGATTCAGCCAAAATCTAAATATTTTTCTCTTCAGCCCCGTGTGTACTGACTTATACGGGTGAAAAATACGGAGTGTGGCTATTTTAAACTGGCTTCTAGTGAAACACCTGTGAGATGCCAAACCTGAACTCCCGCGTTCACGGTACCCCAGTCAAAGAAGCTGGGCGGCAAACCCATGTCGAAATCCACCCAGAAGTCGTAGGCCTTGTCCCTGTATTGTTGCTCGCCCGTGGCTCGGTAGAGCCACACCGCGGCCCAACACAGTTCGTCACCGTAGTCAGGCGAGCTTGACAAAATAAAATTAAAAAGTTGTTCATTTAAGGGGGTTTATGATCGGAAATAGGGACTATCAATTGCCAGGATTAACGTAAAACAAAACCCTGTTTCGGTTACGATAAGTGGGAAGTCCAAAACTGCCCCTCGTATAATATAATATAATGCGAGAGGTCAAAACTGCTACATTTCTTCAAAAAATAAGCTAAGTTATAAAATAGATGCAGTGGATTTCTAATGTGTTCAAAATGTGTTCAAAAATAGGATGATACTGAATGAATTCAAATTTAAAACTCTCTTTGTTCACTGAAACGAAAGAACATGTGAATTAAGCGAATTGCCGCTAATCCAAAGTTTGAGCTTATCAAGCGCTCACACCACCTCGTCTAGCTTTAATAGAATCAAAATCAACAAATCTTTTCCATTTCCCGTAAGTATACAGTCTTAATCGTTTAATTAAAAGAGCTTGCAATTATTAGATGAGTTAGATTTCAAAATTCAACTATTTTTTTCACGTAAATACCCTAATTTCTAAACTTTTGGAGAAACACATTTATGCCAGTCACTCTTTTACGCTTGATTTTGTAAAACAATTAAAATATCAGATGACATGCTTCCTGTTCGAGAGCAATAACGCAGAAGGTTCAAGTTGTAAGTAGTACGAATGAATGCAAATTAAACTGATCACCATTATAAAATATAGAGTATTTTTGTACTGGATATGAACTCACACGTAGTAATTGCCTATCTCAGGCAGAGACTCGTGGTAGGTCGCTCTGTACTCATCAGCGAAGACAAAGAGATCTCGTGACGCAGTTAAAAGCTCCGCTGAGTATTCAGGGTCTGAGTCCTGTCAGGGGACGGATTTTTAAACAATTTGCGTTCTATCGTAACAGTACATCAGCTAGCTTACGCTCCTTTAAGATGACTTAAATGCACCATGAGCTACTTTTCCATGGCGAGGAGAACACGTTTGAATATTTAGAATAATTTTTCTGCGCTGAGAGAGAGTGCGGCTTAGTGGTATAACGTCAAATTTTGCTTGAAAAAACGAGAGCATTTTGACCAAACGAATATCACATAACGAAGGCAAGTCAACTTACAGGATGCGTTAGAAGTCGAGGGACATTCTTTGTTAAAAGCAAAAATTTTTTTATCATTCATTATAAAACAACTTAGGCTTTCAGAAAAACTGTTTTTCTTTTCAAAATTTATCTAGTTTATTTTTGTTTGCCCTAAGAAATCGGGCATTGTTGAGCACCTCTTAAAATTTAATTTGAACTTGAAAGTAAGGGCCGACGGCAGTGGTGGCTTTGATTACAACCTACAGTTCTCTTATGAACATGCGAGTACAACAGGACGTTTTACCCGAATTTCTTCCACGTGAACCAGACTCGTATGATGGAGTTACTCAAGGATTACTCTGGGTCATTGCATGCAACAGCAACCATGAGGGCATCACTGGGAGTTTCAGCTTGTATATTAAGCCCTCAAAGACTGCAAATCATCAGACCTTCTCTAGATAACCGAGAGCTCAAAGTTATCTTCTATTCCACACATTCACTTGAAAATTCTTAACTGCATCAACAACACGAGGGTTGCATCCTTCATCCAACTCTACAAGAAAATCTATGCGCCACCATGTACTTCTGGCACACCACTAGTTCTCTCCATACTGCACAAACGCCGCATTCATGAGGAGCTCTCTTTAATGCTCATACTTCCTACGTTCCAAAATTAAGTGATCTACTCTTTCTTCTACTTCGCTATCACACTGTATACGTAACCTATCATGGATCATATGTAAGCAAGTGCTCCTGTTCATTCTCAAAGTCTTATAGCAGAACAGATGATTTTTGGCAAACAGGAGATGACTGCTAAACCTCCGTCAAAAATCATCTCTTTGTTCTGGATATTTTTTAAATCACACCAGATCAACCTAGATTCTTACTATCCCATTCAGATCCACCATTGCACAACAAAATACAGTCATCCACGAGAATCCTAATCCTTACGCGAACGATCTTTTGAATATTCAGCTTTCTTGCATCCCCGAAGATATTCCTTCCAAAAAGATACTCAAACTCCACCCAAGAATCTGATGATCCTGCCTAAGTAAGGCTGCATTTGCTCAATTTTAATCTTATAATTCAAGACAGCCTTCAACATTTGCTCAGAAAACAAAACTCAGCCCTAGATGACTTTAATAGCTTCTACAGTTGTTCATCCTACAAGCAGACATGTCAAATTCGGTTATTGTTAATCTATTTAAATTGTCAAAATCAATTGACAGCATGCTTTTGGCAAGTTTAAAAACTACAACACATCTGAGAATGGTATGTGGATTTTCTGAAGAAACTTCTCCTGAGAGAATGAGGAAAAATATCACAATAAATGCTTCGTGCCTCTGCGCAGGGTAACAGGCTGAGGAAAGTCAAAATGAAAAAAAATGTCCCCGATATTTTCGCGAAATCACGAATGAAAATTTTCACAGTTTTTGTTTTTCTATGTATGTTTAATGGATTTGAGCGCATTTTGTTAAGTCCAAGAACTTTCTGTATACTGTAGTCATAGAAACTGTATCCCTTCGGGTTAGTAAAATATTTGATGACGTGGCCCTTGTTCCAGAGTTGTTTCATTATTTTGAGCAGCTGGATTGTAGTTGTGATGTTGAATCCTGTTGGAAGTAAACACAATAGTGTGCCTGCTCTATTGAGTTACTATTCAATCAAAATGTTGCCCTAAAACAATCAGACTTACGGAAAAAACGATGGACGCAGCCGCGAGAGCAGCTGAGGCCTCTCCAGCGAGATCAGAGCCTGCGTTGATGAAACAACTCGAAATTTATTCACTTGTACATAAGAAACTTCAAACGATACCAAAAAGACAATAGCGTTCCAGAGAAATAAGTGTTCAATATGGGCGCTAAAGTCCGGTATGATGAAAGAAGCGTTAGATATTCCAAAAAATTGTCAACGTTGGACACATGCTGATATCACGATCTCTCATTCTGGGAACAAGGTGATCAACTGGACTAGAATTGTTAGTAAGAATTTCTCTACACTCCGATACTTATTTTTAAAGCAAGAGCTGCAGGGGCTCTAATAGAGGTGGTTACTGGTTCGATGGCTCACCTGGTCCGTCAACGTCTATCTTGAGCGAAGGCCGCTCCATCGTCATGTCTTCCGGCCGTCCCCAGTATGCGTGGTCCAGTTCCGCGTCGCCCACCTGAAAACGAGGAACTTATGATCAGCATTTCGCGGTGGCGAACTAATAGTCACAATCATGAACGAGCTATGCATGTTGCATTGAAAAGAAAGGCTGCCAGTACGGGGACGGCTTGTGCCGTATAAAGTTTTCTTGGTAGTTCATCAGGAAATTTTAACCTTTTTGTTTTCTTGTTTAGATTTACGAAATTACGAGAGGTAGTTTCGCCAACAAAAAATTTCGAAAAAGCCCTAAATACAGCGATATCCGTTTTTATCCGTCTCCAAAAAATAAAGTCTTTCAACAAGACCCACTTGAGTTCTAAAAAATTTCATAAGGTTTTAATTAGGTTCGTTCACCTCTTAATTAAGGATGAACTCGTAAACTCAAGTTCCAAAATTCATTATTAATGGGTATATGCTCGTATGAAGAGGGTAGCATGTATGCCTTTAGGCCAATTGTGGGGTTTCAAAGCGCTCTGTCATTTTTCAATTCGCTCGGAAGCGAACTTTGTACTCATCTCTGAAGGAGGAAATTTGTACATTAATCCTGAACTCACTCATGACGCATTGGGTAAAACAATATTTTCATTTTCAAAACAAGTAAGTCAATTTTATCTTTGTTCCGCCGTTCCTGTGATAAGACCAGTTTCTATTTGAAGATCAAATGATAATATCGCAAGAATTTTTATCATTCATGATGTTCAGTATTCGAACTGTTTGAAAATTCCAGAGTAGTTCTGAAAAATTAAAAATTACGTTCACGCATTCATCTTTAAAGGTACATGAATTTACATGATTTTACAACACATACACATTTCACTTTTCGCGCCCTACCAATGGAAGAGATGTATAAAAAGGAGACATATTCTGGGAGTTACAAGGTATTATTTCCTTCTTATGAGCTCTAGAAATCGAAGTTGAAGTGGTCCAAGATTCACACCTTGCAATAGCTTTATTATGGAGATGAAAATAGAATCCTGATGCATTGATTGAATTGTTTCTTTTAGGCACTGTACAGTGATGCCATTTTAGATGACTCCTGCTGGATTTTGTTTCATGCAAAAAAATCTTGTTTTCGCATTCATCTGCAAGGTACGACGCATTTAGTCTCTTCAATTTATTTCATCGTGGAACTTAGCCTTTGTACAAAACACAATGTGCAGTGCACGTCAAGAACCTGAAAATCACAAAAGTGAAGTTAAAACTTCCCTAAAATTATTGCATGAATGTAAACGACACATGGCGATCAGAACTTCACCCGTCTTACTTTTCCGGCGGAGCATCTATGATTTCAGCCTCCAATGCATGGACAAAGACGATACTTGGGCGACTAAAGTCATAGATGCATGGCAAAAAAATTAAAATGTGCTAATAATTCTGTGAAACACTTAAATTACTCCCACCTGAGCGAAGAGCGTCATGTTCTCCGAGTGGCACTTGAGGAAGTAGTCTGTCCCCCACCTGATGGCCGTCCTCGCGTACTCCAGCTGACCTGAGGCAAAACACCGCATAAATACGAACGAAAGTCCATCTGAACTCAGACGCAATTCCAGCCGACACAGGGAGGTTCCTATGCTTCGTTGCAAGGTTAATTCCGTGGAAACCAATTTTCTTAAAGTCGATTTGCGATTGTTACTATAAACAAACTACAATTTGTGATTGAAATAAAAATTGTTGAGACGTGGAGTACAAGCAGAATATGCTTACATTTTTAGTCCATGACATCAACTTATCAGGAATGACTAAATGTTTAGAATGAAACTCATGTTACCGCCATTTACAAACACAGGGTTCACAACTACAGTGACGTAAGATCAAAATTTATTCCCTCTTGAAAATTATTTTTAAATAGTAATTAAGATGAAGGATTATACTTGTTGCTAACTTCGAAACCTCGATTTTCTTTCTTCAACTTCCAGTAAACCTCATTCCGACACATAATCCTACAATGAGCAATAATTTTCTTCAGATAACCATCAAAAAATTATTTTCAATCAAAGATTTTCAATAATAGTTAAACATATGCTATTAGATATACATTTAGAGTGTCTAAATATTTGAATAAACGTTAAAGCTTAAAAATTAAACCTACGAAATAACAAGTGATTGAATAACAATTTAATATGCAGTAAAATTCCAGTATGAAGGAACAGGACGCTCGTTTCATATTGGCACGTTAACTGCGGCAAGTAAAACTGAAGTTTAACATTCAACTCAAGTTCGATTTAATTTTAGAGATCAATCTTGAAAATAACGAACATTAAAATTGTGCCTTCATTTAGTTTAATAAGGTATTTATGAAAATTGAGTTTGTGACTGCTGGTCAGTCAGCAACATTATGAAAATCCCCTCAGTGACCACCGGGGGTGCTGAGTGACCATCCCGATAGTCACTCAGTGACCACCGAGAGATCACGTCGCAGTCACTTGTACACATATGGTTTTAATGGGCCCCAAAGTTTACCTATTTTACCATTAAAAATTACTCTTTACCAGCCTNCATCCGAACCCCAGGGCAATAAAGACGTCCGGTGGCGCCTGCCATGCAAGGCTCACACCGAGATATAACAAAACTTCATGCCCTACATTATAAGAACCAATTTTAATTTTCTTAAAGTCGATTTACCATTGTTACTATAAACAAACTACAATACATGATTGAAATAAAAATTGTTGAGACGTGGAGTACAAGCAGAATTAGCTTACATTTTTAGTCCATGACGTCAACTTATCAGGAATAACTAAATGTTTAGAATGAAACTCATGTTACCGCCATTTACAAACACAGGGTTCACAGCTACATTGACGGAAGATCAAAATATATTTCCCTCTTGAAAATTATTTTTAAATAGTAATTAAGATGAAGGATTATACTTGTTGCTAACTTCGAACCCTCGATTTTCTTTCTTCAACTTCCAGTAAACCTCATTCCGACACATAATCCTACAATGAGCAATATTTTTTTCTGATAACCATCAAAAAATTATTTTCAATCAAAAATTTTCAATAATAGTTAAACATATGCTATTAGATATACATTTAGAGTGTCTAAATATTTGAATAAACGTTAAAGCTTAAAAATTAAACCTACAAAATAGCAAGTGATTGAATAACAATTTAATATGCAGTAAAATTCCAGTATAAAGGAACAGGACGCTCGTTTCATATTGGCACGTTAACTGCGGCAGGTAAAACTGAAGTTTAACATTCAACTCAAGTTCGATTTAATTTTAGAGATCAATCTTGAAAATAACGAACATTAAAATTGTGCCTTCATTCAGTTTAATAAGGTATTTATGAAAATTGAGTTTGTGACTGCTGGTCAGTCAGCAACATTATGAAAATCCCCTCAGTGACCACCGGGGGTGCTGAGTGACCACCCCGATGGTCACTCAGTGACCACCGAGAGATCACGTCGCAGTCACTTGTGCACATATGGTTTTAATGGGCCCCAAAGTTTACCTATTTTACCATTAAAAATTACTCTTTACCAGCCTGCTCATAAGCCTCCCTGTAGTCGACAACTCCCCAAGCCAGCATGGTGAGAGTGAAGGCCATTGGTAGGTTGAATTTTACGTGGTCACCCGCTGGAAACATTGGGACAAATTATTTTTTGTATCGCAAATCCGACTCCAATGCATCACGATTACTCTTCAGCAGTTTCCACACAGTCCGCCATAAATTCGTTATTCGAATCACGTATTCATGTTCAGATTTTTTCATACTAATTTGAATAATTTAAAAAGCTCAAATATTTGTATTTCAGGAATAAGTTACGTATAATACGTTCGAGGTAAATCTGTTCTAACTTGAAAGGGAAGTGTGATAAAAAATTTAAAATCAAAAAATCTCAAGTATTGACATTGAAAATAAACAATCCTTGTATAGCAGAGAATCACATAATGATCAAAAAGCAAAATAAATTATTCCATTTACTTCTGTGGGTCTCCTTGCCTAAGATGACAGTCGCTTGTAAATGAATAACAACTGCTCCCTCAAGAACATCGACTGACTGTGAAATGCATGACCTCCTCGTGACTGCGTCATTGACGTTATATCTACGAAAGACCTGTGGAACTCATGGCCATGCTTCAAATGGCAACCGAAGGAGCTGGATCTGACGCAAATGTTCCGTTGACCCAAAATTAACGATTCATGAAGTAATTTTCGCTCATGAACAGCACGTGTTTCTTACTTCAAAACTGCACCCACAAGAATTTGAATCTTTATTCAGCTCATCAGTGCGTGAATGTGTTTCACTAACGCGATGATTTAATCAATTAATTATACGCTTAAAATGAGGAATTCACAATGACGCTAGTTAAATTATGAGCATTAATCGCTCAATTTAATTTTACCATCATTATGTATGATCCTGGGGCAAAGACTCTGGTCATTGACTGGGCAAGAGCATCTGAGATTCTAATTTCTAGTTTTACCATTATCTACCGGGTTGAGACTCCTTGCACCCGAGTTTTATTCGTACTCCAAGATAAGGTTTTTGTAACTTTAAGCCGAATTAATAAAGGCTGTCACTCTCGGAGGTAGTACAGTAACAATTTCCATGCATACCCTTTTGATGGTATGGAAAATAAAATGATGAACCCGAATGTCTAAAAAAGAATTGTGGAAGTTTAGTTCACTACTCAGAGTAATTATAGTAATTATTATCACGATTGTATCAAACACACGTACCAAGTCAAATCACAGAGTTTGATTGTGTTCGATAGTCCAGTGCCTGCATCAAAAGCGTAGTTTGAGCCAATTCCGATCAAACGAACGTGCTGCTTGGGACTTTAGCCACGTGTTTGGTCTTATACTGCATAGAGAGACCTTCTCTCGTGAGGTAATCGATTTGAATTTTACTTCGAGCGAAGACTTGATTAAATTAAAAGTTTCTCGCTGAAGCGTTCTGATTATTCTCCCAGTGATTCATAATTATTTGACACCTGTATCAACTGCTGAAACCATGTGGAACGCACCGGTTTTGATATATATGCTGAAAACTAATAGTTGCAGTGAATACAGTAAAATGAAGCTAGGAGACATTTAAACTCAAACACTTTTAATTATTTATCATATTTTTCGAGTTAGACGTAATTAAGTTAGCTTTTCTCAATGGTATTAAATAAATAAAAATATTTTCAGGCGATGTTTCCCTGCACCGCGAGCACATGCATTCAATCCTCATATTGTGTGAGCGCAAAATTTGATAGAAGCTCATACTTGATAAGAAAGATGAATCGAGAGAAACAAAGACTAATTAAGACAGACACTATTGAACCACTGATCCCTTTTGACGGACATGCCCGAACAGAGGACAAAAAAAAACAGAATTTTAAATACGTACTTCACATCAATATTCACAAGGCATGATTTGACTTAAATATCTCAACCACGACGTATAAATATTAAATTACCTCTGGTAGACAACGTATTTACAGTGAAAGGGTTAGCAAATTTTCAGTATCGAGGATCCACATAAATCCTATGGACCTGATGGCCAAGTTTATTTTTTCTTCAATTTTTATCTTGTTTCATGAACTTCTTTCTCCACTTAATGTCCCTATGCACCTTGTGCATAGATTCTGCCTTTCCTTAACTCTATACTAAATGGTGCCCTCCTCCTTCCTTCTTTTGGAACATCTTTGATGCGTCTAGGGAGGCTCAAGCTGACATTTAATCTAATCTATTCTCCAGTAGCCAGGGGACTCGGTAGTAAACCGAGAATGCACCACGCGGTTCGTTCTCTTCCACTATTCTATTCAATACCATTCAATTGTTAGAGTCCGCAACATATCAACCGTGTTTCTACTGATTCTCAAATAGTTCCTTAGATTTCTTGCATAAACGATCCGCACTGTATGCTACATTTACATCATAATTCTGCTTCTGTACGCGGTGGTACAGTGGTTAAGGGATCGGTCATGCATGTTGGAGGCCCGGGTTCGTATCCCGGCACTGGCGCGGCGATTTTCCCCGTTGGGTATAAGGGAGAGCTCAAGCACAATACCCCACTCAACCCAGGTGTCGGAAATGGGTACCGGCTTCACGGGGGAACCGTCATGGTGTCCTATATATAGTGTTAGTTATAAGACATTTGAAAAACCAATGCTTAAGATCATATGTATCAGGCTTGATTGGAAATAAAGCATCCTAAGATGCCGATGTTTGTTTGTGCTTCGTCAATCTGTCAGTCAGACTGTGCGTAATCAATCCTTTCGTTGTAATGCACACATTTTAAACTAACTTCAACTTGCCGTACATTGATGATTTCAAATCAAGAAACTTCTTACACTAACGCATTGGTTGCGATGTGAGCCGCCGGTGTACACGAAGGGAATTTTCATCATGCTGCTGACCGACCAGTAGTCATAAAATAAGTTTTTATAACTACTTAATCCAATTTAATGAAGGTATGATCCACTTAATGTTTGTTTTTTAAAATTTGCTCACTGTAATTGACTCTGAATTCGAGTTGAATATTGAACTTCAGTTTAACCTATCGCGGTCATCGTATCAAGTTGGTCAGGTCAAGTCAGGTGAGGTCAGGTCGGGTCAGGCTAGACAATATCACGTAAAAGAGAACGTTGGTATAACTCGGTGAGGATATGTTAGGTGATGTTTTATCATGTTAAGAATGAATATGTTAGGACAAGATCGCTAAGCT
The DNA here is from genome assembly GCA_014220935.1 of Platorchestia sp. MABIK. Taxonomy (NCBI): domain Eukaryota; kingdom Metazoa; phylum Arthropoda; class Malacostraca; order Amphipoda; family Talitridae; genus Platorchestia; species Platorchestia sp. MABIK. The sequence continues at coordinate 127,833 of JACJUY010001568.1, forward strand.
TATTAAAGTTGAAAAAAATTAATTTATCCAAGAGTTTAACTAGATATTATGTGAAAACAAATTATGTAAAATAGGATGGAAGCAGGAAGAGAAGTGAACTGAAAAATTTATAGTCTACCTATTTTCAAACATCGATTAAATTATTCGAAAGAAAACTCGCATATTCGTATTTAAAAACAAAACTCCAAACATTGATATTTTATCATGTCTTTGCTCTGAAATCAAAGTTTTATTAAATTAGTGTTACTTTCTTTCCCTTTAAGCATTGACGTATAACGTTCGTGTTTCTGTGATAATGTTCTTTTTCATCTAATTGTGGAATACTCGTGAGAGAGAAGGCAGTACATCATTTTAGATAATTGTGCTGTTAATAACCGAACAAAGCAAAACAGCAGCTCTATTTAGCAGAATGATTAAATGCACTTTGGGATGAGATTGTCCCGTTTAATAACGGATTGCTGAACCCGATGGTGAGTTGCTGAATATCTCACCGCAGTCGTGAATAACTCAATTCGCATGGTGTAAGACTGGCCAGTGTTACCGAATGTGCCTTCTTACAAAAATATTTAAACCCGACTTTCATAAATTAAAATTTTACCATTTTTACCTCAGCAACTTATCACTCTGTGGTTAGCAATTTTATGTTCCCCCACTTCACCATATACACTGATCATCCTATTTGCAAATGAAATTCAGCAAAATTTAAGGGCTGTTAAACTCTGACATCGGTGCAACTCACCATCGTAGTAGCCGCCCGTGAGGTCCACTCCGTTGTCTGCACCGTCCTGCAGACCGGAGTCGCCGCGCCAGGTGAAGCGCTGGTCGGGGGGCAACACTCCCGAGCGCTCAGCGTCGTAGAATAAGATGGAGAGGCAGAGTACCTGCAGAAATTTTTCATTTCTGTTTTTTTAAATGCGCGGTGTTGGACGTTCATGTTTGCGCATATAAGCGCTGAGAGTCGCTGCGCCGGAATACCATGCGGTAACTGAGTGAACTGAGTAAAGCTGGACCGAACTCGAAAAAATTGTCACCATTGTTTGGACTTATTAAAGTCGGCCAACGTTGAATATAATGCGACTGTAAAATGGAAAATGCGTATTATGCGACTTACATACGAGAGTAATTGTTCATCATCTTCAACGTAATTTTTTAGCTGGCTCTCGAATTTAGCTTGTATGATTTCTGATGCAAGTTACTGGAAATTTGAACTTATAAACTTCAATACATCCACATGTGCAACTGCCAACCTGACCTAAATGGCCGGACCTAATAATTTCTAACTCCTGATAGAATGAGTGGCTCCAGCTATATTACGTTAAATTGATTGAAGTTAGTATCGGAATTTATTAATTAATGTCAAATTCCTCAGACCAAAATGATATAGAGTGCATGCTTATGTTCTTTTTGAGCTTGGGTTTACATCTGGTCGAACACAACTACAGACGTTTTTTCTCTGAAGGCGGTTTCGTGAGAAATCTAAAATGTGATCTTGTCGTGCGATAACCACTGATGAATTATTTTGACTTTTGATGCTAGAACAAAACAAGTTTAAGTTTTAAAGATGTACTTATCTACATTGGATTGGGATTGCCCGAAAGTAAAGCAAGTGATGAGAGGTTATGTCGCTCCGGGCGATGGACCTGTAATTGAGCGGTACTCTGCTCACTGGTTATATTATTGTTCTCTTAAATTGAGATCGGGAGCAGCCCAGCATGAGAGTGGGGGCTCATAACGTATTTTGTCGCCATGAATACAATATTGAGTTCTTACTTAGTTATCTGCGCACACTTGTAGTGTCAGGACAATTATCAAAACAATTTTCCTGTCTCTTCAATTTATGCTATTGGTTTTACTATGGTGAACAACTTGAACATATAATGTCTTCATTATGCATGGTACTCACTTATTGAGCGGCTCAATAATAGTTTGAGGCGCGTGCTCAGCTGAAATGAAATGGGATCCTCAGTCACCGTATCTGAACTCCGTAAATGTTTTCATCTGGCGGCTTGATGAGATCAACATCTACTTGGATAACTGTCTATATTACTCCATTCAATGAAGTCATCACTAAGAAGGGTCAGGCGATCAAGTAGTGCATCTCGACACGCGTAGCAAAAACGAGTTATATTCTAAAATTCTAATTTTCCCGAAATTCCTATTACTGGATGACGAATTTTTGCTTTGATCTGTTGTAATTTTTTCAATACTTCTGATTAAAATTTATAAAATCTTAGGATTCAAATAACCAAGACAAGTACATGAGGTCCATTCGAAATCTTTTAGGATTTAGTAGAGCATGTTTTACCTATAGGTTTCGAATATCACGTGGGCTACGTTTCGGGATCCTCACGACAGGTAAAAACCCGCGACGTCTATTGAAACTATAAGGTGATAACATTTTTTGGTCTTTTATAAACCCTCTCCACACTCTCACTAACAAATCTGATGCTCTTATAAACATTTTATACGCCTGGCGAATGAAAGATACTGACTATTTGAGAAAGAAAATGTTTAAATGGCATAATTTTGGCCAGGCAGTCTAAGCACCCTGAATTTACTGGTTGTCCTATCATGCCGTTTTAACTCTATTAAAACATTTGTTCTATTTCGCTTTGTATCGAGACTGGGAAATGCGAACCGCGATACGGCTAGGAAGTGTTGTGTTTATCGTGCCAAAGCTTCATTCATACGCCTTTTCTATAGGAGAATTCTTTGTCATGTTGGAATATCCTTCTCTCAGAAATTGTTTCTTGAGCATGGCAACTGGCACTGAAACTCTAGCGTCGTTTGAAACCATGTTTGTAAAAGTATTCCGCATTGGAGCCTACCAAACTAAAAATGCTCTATAGAAAGGTTTTAGAGTATATTTACCACTGATATTATTTTCTTGGCTTGCTTGCTCAGTTGAGGGTCCCCTTTTACGATTTACATTCTGCAATCATACAAAACAGTAAAATTCCTCAATCTGTATACTGGATATGATATATTAGCAATATCCATTTTATGAACAATATTTTCCGATGTTATTTATATTTCATGATTATCATCATTGGGAGCATCATGTGATGACGGAACGACAGATCGCTCCGGTGATGAAGAGGAGTCATGTGTAGCTTATGCCCCTTTGCATGCCGAATAATAAAAATAAAAATAAGATTCCTACATGAAGAAATCACTATTGGCTCTAAGTTTATAACATCGAACTTTAATTTTCTATAATATTTTGAAATCCTCGCTTAAATCTCGTCCACTCTCGGTTGCCTGCGCTGGTCCCAATTTAAGCCTCCTTTCATCATCTCCAAGGCGACGGATTTCAGACGCCTTTTTCAAAATAATTTTTGCGCTACTTCTATGTATTGTATAACTCGATTGTATTTCTCAATGTAATGGGCAAATATAAGTTTCGTTGTTTTATGGTCGTGAGTATGATATCTGGAGCCAATTTGAAGGTATTCTTAGGAGCACAAATATCTGATAAGTATTGTGTAACCGTGACTTATATATTCAACGGAAAACGGCCAAATGAAAACAAATAGGGAATTCAATTCCAAACCTAATTCAACTTCTCCAAACGTCCTATTGCTCTGTAACCTCACCAACCCACGGAGTAGAGCACTACAATTAACGATTACGTTGACCTTCACTAATTCATCTCTCAGTTCAGCGGCCAGAATCTTAGTCGGTATGCAGGGGCAATCCTTCGTTAGATAGTCAGAGTCAAAGTTGCCGAAAATGCCACTATCCTGCTTCTACATAGTTACACACATAAAATTTTTTCAGTTTATATAATCTATCGTAATCGCATATTGTATTGTAATTAGTTCGAATTTCTTCTCTTTCAGTCCTATGAAGAGCCACTCGCCTGCTTGTAGTCGTACCGACCACCTTCACTGCTGCTGGGGCACAGGCTCTCGTCCGCCGAGACAGAAGACAGTCCTAAATACGTAACAAGAAGTATTACGTTCAGAAGTATCATACCTCATCGACCTTTAGGAGTTTAACTAGAGAATGAACCACTAATGAAAATATCCTAATTGGCAATGTTTATTTTTTTGCCGCCTTTATTCAGGCCACATTTCATATTTCCCTTCTCCAGGCCCCTTGGGTCGTTCAAAAACCCATCCATACAATCGAATTATTTGATTGTATGATTTTTGAAACTGTATCAAATATTATTTATTTGTATTTTATTGTATCAAAGTATTTGATATTTCAATCAAATTATTCGAGAACCAGATGAATATCACAAATTCATTGATTCAAGTACTTTCCATCAAAGTCAAATTGGTACCATACACCTATGGTGACCATTTGGAAACATAACTTAGCATCTAGGTAACATTACATTATGAAACGTTTATTTTTCTAAATTCAATTACCTCAAGCAACATTCTAACTGAATTTAATTTTCAGAAAGAGAAATATTTGGTCCACAATTTCGGGGAAATAATGAGCTGAAAATTACTGAATTATACAACCTATTGTTACTGACAGCGTGTACTGTGATAGCAATGTTTACACAGTCGACGGAGAATTTCAAGCATAACATACACTATGGGGTTATGAGACAAAAAATTGACAAAAGTCTTTGGACTATGGCCTGGTTAACATTATGAGCTGCAGCCATGTGCAACGACGAGGTGACTCCTCCTGAATTGCTGCATATTAATGTGATCGAGCACTCATATTTTAAAATTTTATTTCCTTTAAGATGCGAAATATTTCAACTAGATACCGTAAACACCATCATGACTCACGTAGTTCATGAAATATTTAGGAAAAACAAAAGATCATTTCTTTTGGGAAATGACTTCAATAGTTTCTTGCTCTGAAGCTCTTTATCAGTTCATAAGATCGTTCAGAGGATAAAGTGAGATCCTCTTTCCGTCTTCTTCCCCATTTAGAGACTTTTCCGATGTACATTCGATTTGAGAGGACACTTAGGGTGTTAATCTATGCGAAATTTTTAAAAAGAAATTAGAAAATTAAATAAAATTAACTAGTAATCTTTAACAAAATAGTTAAAATTTTATCACATGTGAAAATGTCTTTTACCGGATTTTGATCAATTTAGCCGTTTAGAAGAGTAGAAAATACTATTTTAACCTCACTAGAAGCTTTAATCATGAATATTGGCATCCAATGAAGCTGATCTTGCAATGATAGTATTCATTACAATTCTTACCGATGGACAACGCTGCGACTCCTATAACACACAACACTTTATGCATGTGTGGCATTTTGTTCAATGCAAGCTATGGAACTCCAGCATAACTCATTCACTGTCAAAGAGATTAGCCGTACTAAGTCTTCTATTCTTGACCAAAACTCTCGTAGCGGTAGAAGTTTGCCAGAATTATGTTTTTTCAAGATAAATAGCATCACATTATCGCTTCGCAGGTGATAGAAGTCCCAAGCTCTGCTATCTTTTTCAGGTTGCGCAGCATTAGACCAAATTTTCTTGCTTGTACTCACATTATGTTATTGTTGATTGATCACTGTTAAGTTGTAGGTTCTTGGGGAATAGGAAAACATGCAATAAAAATTATAAGTCAGATCCTACAGTACTATGTCAAAAGTGGATCAACCATTTCTTTTTATCGTTATTTTACAGCTGCATCATCAATTGTTATTGCTTTTCTATTTCGTCAATTAATATATCTATTTCTTCTTTTATCGCTGAATTATCAGACTTTGTTTTATTCTTTGTCTTTTATTCTCGTTCTACATCATTATTGCCAAAAATCCATCAATGAATCGCCGCCACCACTATATATGTGCATGAACGTATTTTTATGTGAAATTATCACTTCGCTCTAACTGCAAATGACGTGTTTACAAGCGTCGATTTTGGTAACGCGGTCTTGATAAATCGCGCCCATAGCTAGCTTTATCCTCATTTGAACTAACATATCATTATCATCTCTCCTCAAAATAAACAGGCAATTATACCATCGTTGGAAACAATTGTGATTCATTACTATTGTAGAAGGCTACTTACCTCATACATACAATGACTTACTAAACATCCCAGAGTTACCCTAACTTCAGGAAAGAAATGATTAAGATGCCACTATCGGAGTAAATGGGGGAAACTGAAAAAACTACGCTTCTGACGTCAATTCTTCGTGATTCATGATGAATAGAATACAAGGGTGTCCATAAAGTGTCTTTACCGTTTCAAAAATTTATTACAAATGCAATTGATAGGATAATTTATTTGAATTTTGTCTGTAGTATTTAGCCTTTATTAGTTTTTTACTTCATTTAATAGACTATTACATGGGCAGCATTAGTTACACGAAGCACATCAAGACGGTTTTCATTTTCTTGCCATGTTCACTTTAACATAGCCTCATCAATTGGGACTATTGCTTACACTGTCCCTGTCTCCATAAATTTCTTATGCCATACACGAATTGACAGACGTGATGGTGGATTTCTTCGATGCTTAGTTCTGAAGTTTCGTCTGTTTAGTCTGTTTATCCGAATTTGTTTCAATAAATCATGCGACACATTGCAGCTTCTCTTGAGGGATAGCTTTTTTTAGGAGTTCATGCAACAGCACCTTTTCACAAAAAGGATTCTTGAAACATATGAATGCAAAATGTGATTACAAAACTTTAATACTTTTTTTTAATGTGCATAGTTGAGAGGTGTGAAACTTTTGGAAAAAGGTGCAAGTTAAATTATTGCCACGCATAAATTCAGCTCTAAAAAATATAGATAAAGGAGGAAATACTCCGTAACGGGAGCCCTGGATACGTTCTCTCACTGGATGCCGCTGTACATTCTCGGCCAACTTGTAGGTGTGTCTTGGTGACACACGGCGGTGTGGCTAGATAGCTCCAAGTGTATGATTTCGTTTTTAGTAAGATTAGTACCTATTATTTGATGAACGTTGTTAAGAATTGTATTTAAAACAGGGAGTAGTAAAGACTGTGACAAAATAGGATTACTCAAAAGTAGTGTTATAATTGTCATGAAAGTGTGAAATTTGGCTTGAATACCCTAAATATCGTCTTTGGGTTATTACGTTCTGAAGACTTTTTTTGACGTTGGCTGCGGTTGATGCATACAAGTGTCGACTATTCTTCAAATGATAACTGAAAATTGTAGTGGTGGTACATCTTTTATAACCTGGCACCCTTGAGTTTAGAGGAAATGCGATTTAAACCACAATGTCTTGAAAACTAAGGAATTTTAAAATATTTAGGATACATGAAAAAATGTTTAATCGACGTGTCCCTGCCTACTGTTCAAGTTTGAACTTTCCCTTTCGTATCACGCTGCAATGGGGAAGCAAAACTCATCTCCGTGGTGGTGTGGTGACGACCATTGGTGCGCGCTCGCGTCTCACAGCTTGCCCAGTGCATGCTTCCGATCAGAGTTACAGAGGCCGAAGTAATAATTTACATCTGGTTGGAATGGTAGGGATCTTCAGTGAATAAGAATTAGAGGTCAGAGCCTGTGCGTTGCTGATATAATCGTTGAGAAAGATCTACAAATTTTGGGTGACTGGTGTTCGAAGTTGCCTTATAGGTGTGAATGGCTCTAAATAAATCGCTGTTTCATTGCTTCATTGAAAAATGCGGCCGGATAAGGAGGATTGTCATCGCGAATAACTTTTGAGCATCTAATTCGTAACGAATTCCGATATCCATTATTCAAAAGTATTATTTTTGTCTGTATTGCTCTGTGCTGAGAAATTTACACTGTTCTTGCAGTTACTCTTTGAGATGTCCTACTCCCAGTATTGCTTAATGTAAAGGTGTTAGTGAAGATAACTGTTGGACTACGAGAGGCATTTGCAGTGCATAAAGTACCAAGAAAAGATGACTTATTAAAAATAGGCACCTTAATAATAGTCTTGAATAGTAATCAGGACCAATTTCAAAGGCAGAATCTCCAGTAAAAATCCAGCTTAGTCTAAAGCTTCTTAAATAGTGTAATTTCTCATTAATTTCCAATACGATATTCAAGCTTTCATGATATACAAGCGATGTTGCAGTGTTTCCAGATGTTGTGTATTCGGGTAAAGGACAAAAAAACAGGAAGTTTGAACAGAAAGACTGGCAAAATGGAGCTTTCAATGTCGGCAGTACGCAACATAAGTGAAAAATGTTAAAAAATCAGATCTTTACTTGATGCATGCGAGAGCATTTAACTTATCCGAACTGCTCAAATCAGCGATACTATAGTTTTCACTAGATAGCTAACAGTCCACCGAAGAAAATTTTTTATATAGGTTTCCATTTAATTGAAAAAAATACGAGAAAAAACAGAGAAGTAGGTAAGGTGTTCTTTCTCTGTTTTGCATGTTTTCTGTGTTTGAACTATTTTACAATATTGCACAAAATCCTTTCAAGTTTAAGTAATACTACGCACACGTTCTGACAAGAGTAGCCTTACCTCATATTACGTTCAAGAAACCATGGTATACTTATACTTATTGCGCTCAATTTGGATATTAATACAACATGCAAAACAAGTTGCGCGCTGCGTCCAAATTATAATAGGTAATGGATCTGAAGACTTTCGAGTCTCTGCGCCTTTGATTAAAAAAGTTACATTTATGGCCGTACGATAAGATCAATTACGCCTTCGAGAACAAGTTTTATAATTTGATTTCAGGGAACTAGAGCCGAGGCGCAGGCATTCCCAGCGCACTTCCTCTCGCCTGTCTCACGCGTTCTCTCACACTTCACTGTAGTTGAAATAATAGAAATACATAAGGGAAAACAATAGTTAAAAAAATTTAATTTCTAACGACACAGAAGCATCTTTCTTTTTGCTGGTGGAAGCACGAAAAAATGTTCAGTTCTGGTAGTGGCAAAGTGACAGTGCTCTCCAAATTTTGTTGGAAGATACTCTAATCAATTTCTGAATGTCTGCCTGCCTCTAAAATCAAACGTGGATGTTTTATCAGATAATAAAATGGAATATTTTTCTTCACGTGGTATTCCGATACTCATTTAGGTCATCGATTATTTTTCATCAGCGTATGGTAACACTATAATCTCACGGAGGTTGTGTTATTGGAGTCAATTCCACCGATTTAGATCGTTTGTGAAACGAAGAATGAGACCCACAAAGTACTAATGAAACCTTCCGCTCTCAGAAGTTTTCAAACAAAGGCATCGTTCATGAGTAAGTTCACGAGTCAATCAGGAAGCTGATCTCGTTAGTGAAAGAAATGCAAAACGTTCTGTTGAAATATCTGTTGACCATCACCAGACTTGCCTGTAAAATAACAGTGTTATAGTGTGGCCCTCTCGACACAAGCATGCTTCAAGTACTGACTCGAACTAGTAGTGCCAAGGTGAGAATTTTGAGGTATTTTTGAAAATTTTGGACTTACGATTCCTATCTCTTGTGGTTGGTTGTATAGACTGCCAAAATTTTCATTGCTTCAATTCATTTAAAAGGTAACCAAGAAAGTTATGTCCGTTTTTTGATTAGCCATTGAATGAAGTTGAAATATACACGCACTGTGCGTAGCAATTGTTTTGAGACTCGAACAACCGAAAGTCGGAACATCAGACGTTATAAAAACACGCGTATCGTCTTGGCCATCAGCTATAAGTCAGACAGCAGTGAAGGAGGATGAAAGTGTCAACAGATCTCGTTTGGGGCTGTTTGCTTTACGACTTCAAAGTGGGCTTATCAGCAGCTGCATCAAGTCGCCGCTTATGTCAAGCGTTTGGGGATAGTACTGTGAATGAACGTACTGCAAGGCGTTGGCTGAAAAAATTCAAGTCGGGAGATTTGTCCGTCCGTGACGACCCTTGTAGTGGACGACCGCTGGTCTCGAATGACGAAGTCCTGAATGCGGCCATTGAACAGTACAGTAGTCTAACGTGTGGTGAACTTGTAAGACAGTTCAATGTTTCCGATGAAACAGTTAGACTTCACTTGTACCGCCTAGGTAAGGCTTACAAACTTAGCAAGTGGGTTCCGCACACGCTGTTGGAGGTCCACCAGAGACAACGAGTGGCAGCATGCGTATCGCTGCTTTCTCGCCACCGTACCGCATCCTTATTCAATTGAGTGCTTGCCAGTGATGAAAAGTGGGTTCTGTACGAACTCCCAAGCGTTCCAGACATTGGTGCTACCTCAGGATGCTGTCCTTCACACCGCAATACCGCCTATGCACCCACGCAAGATAAGGCTTTGTGTCTGGTGGACAGGTCGTCAAGTGGTTCATTATGAGCTGCTATCAACGCGTCAAACGGTCACTGGAGACCTATACTCACAGCAATTGGAACGTGTGCAACTGGCAATGCGCCAGAAGAAGCCAGCACTGGTGAAACGCAAAGGTGTGCTTTTCCTCCATGATAACGCCAGGCCGCATGTCGCGGGAGTGGTCAGGGATACCTCACAGCAACTTGGGTGGGAGACTGTGCTATCCACCTTATTCTCCTAACCTTAAGCCATCTGATTACCACTTCTTCTACTTCCTGAATAATCATCTTCATTGGAAATCCTTCACCAATGAAGCAGACTTGCGCCCGCACGGAATTCTGTGCTTCCAAAACCCCCGAGTTTTACTGCAAGAGGATTGAACAGCTGGAGACACTTTGGCAGAAGGTGCTGGATACCAATGGCAATTACTTCGAAGACAAAGTATAAGTTACACATACTGTGAAGCGTTTTCTTTTTTCATTTAAAAACGGACAGAACTTTTTCGGTTACCTTGTATATTCCTTCAAGTACAAATTTTGCTCCAGAGAATTTTTATTATTTAGAAATCGTCCTTCATGTGGTATTAAAAATCAAAACGCCATTAATTCGCTAATTTCCTTTATCGAACTAAGTCCTCTCAACAATTACTGGGACGTGGTTTTTTTAGTACTCATTTAAGTCTTCCTTAAAATGACTATGAAAAGTTTCAATCTTTGCTGATCAAACGAGACGTTGCATCAATTGATATTGTAATCTTAAATTCGACTTTCTTGTTACTGTTATTTCGAAGTTTCCAAAGCACTTCTATGTAAACATATACGAGTAAAGATGGAGGAAAGCAAACGACGTATAATTTCATTATTTCTATTGATCCAAAATTTCGATGACTATTTCACCCACCACGATCAATTTATTCAAAATATAATGTTTCTCTGAAATTTCGCGGAAACAAGTAATACTCTTTCATTTCAAATATTTCCATTGGATCCTAGTTTGAATTTGTTCAAGTGAGCGCACTCTATTTTCAGGTTACGTAGGTAGCCATTAACACTCCTGGCAAGTCAAAGTAACTCTTGATATAATAATTACATTACGCATTACACTTGGCTATGTGTTGAGTTTTTCCTGACCCTTGAATAATCTGAGCTCGAAAATCATCAAAAGACAAACAGAAGACAAATGGTTGTGTAAGACTGCATTTGAAAAGACACTAGAATATGATTAAGTTGAAACTTAGTCATGAATGAAGTTACGCGCCCAATTGTGCGCAGAAAAATCTGATAGATGAAACAAAGTTTTTTGGAAAAGTATCGTTAAATAATCTGTTTCATGTTGAAAGGAGTTGAATAGTTACATTTTCCATGTCTTTCTTTCTTTCTTATGGAAAAAGAAAGAAAGAAAGAAAAACAGTTTATATCCAATAGAGATGGTACAAAAGTACCATCATTGGTTTTTAAAATATCTTAAAGTTAATACACTTAGATGATACACA
>JACJUY010001569.1:11146-49107 GCA_014220935.1 Platorchestia sp. MABIK
GAGCGAGAAAACATAGTGAAAATTAGGTCTTTAGTTTGTTAGCGTTTTTCTATTGTAAAACTTCAGTTACTGCTTAAAACCTAATCAGTTGTGTGCGATGTCGTTTCCTCCTGCATCTACTAATGCCTGCGTTATATTTCTTAATACAAGGTAATGTTAAGGTTTTCAAAACGCTCTTTCTTGGAATTTGTTTGGTCTGGTCTGTTTACGTGTATATCACGTTCAGTATTCCATTTAGTGAATGAAGTCAGTAGAAAAGGACACTAGACGTGTTTTTCTGCTCAGATTACCTCTTCTGAGCTTTGAGTGACGCACGGGTGGTCTTATAGTGCTTAAATGCTGCCAGAAAGCCCAGTGTAATGACATAATTTTTTCCATAGTTCTCACCTCAGGGGATACAATTATTTTATTCATGAAAATTTGCAGTCCCTGGGGGTAGATGTGAAGTCCTGATGTAATGCTTGGGTAGACTTTCCTTTTGTTGAAATAAAGTGAGTTGTTTGTTATGTTACAGGCTATCTTTTTTCTGTTCATCACTGCTTTTTCAGCCACTATCACTTTTTTCTTCAACTCCTATCTCGTTTCAAAATTTATGCCAGTCTTGCTGTTTCTGAGCGCAGAATATGGAGAGACACCTAGTACATAAATTCCCCGTTCCTTTTATTTTATATATGAACATGCCTTTCATTTTTCTCTCTTGGGAATATTTTTGCTGGGATTAAGGAGGCTTAATCTAAATTTCAATCGAATCTAATCTTACCTATATTTTCAGCATCTGTGGTGGAAAAAATTTTATATTCCATTCATAATCAGAGATATGTGCTGGGGTGTCAAACATTTTGAATTCCAAATTTGTTTAATTTCAATTAGGATAGTTAATGCGTTTTAACGTAGTCTTTCTCAGTAAAATAGTCCCTTCACAATGTTTTGTAAACTGTTTCGTTTACTCATTTAGATTTCTTCAATACTCATTCCTAGAACTCGGGCATCGTACTTTATTTGCAGGAAGTTGTTGTCTGCAACATTTTGTGCGATCGCTTTTAGCATTGTGCTTGAACATCCGAAATTTGTGTACGCTGATTGCTCTTATCGAATCAAATTCATAATTTATGCAACCACTTGACGTTTGAGATAATTAATCATTTTACTTACATTCATTCACCTGTATCCTATCCTTCCATAGCCTATGCATCAGTTAGTAGTGGAGGAGAATAACATTTCTTCCTAATCTCATACTTTTGGTTAATTCCATCGTTTTTAGATTTTTAAATTTTTTTAACAAGCATAACTCACATTAAAGGAATAAGATCAATTCATAACTAGGATAGCTTTCGACCCAAGGTTGAAATTACAGTATGTCATCCATATTATTTGACTCTAATCTCCTTTGTTCTCGCTTAGCAAACGAACAGTATGATTAAGAAATCAGAGATTGAACTCATAAGTTCATTTACTAAGCCGCTAAAATTTTACATCAATGGGCTGCCTGTGCTCGTCTTGCGTAACCCTTGTTTTTCCCACTCGTTATGAAAGTGAATGTTGAGTCCTATAATGATTCTTCTTTCTCATGGAGATCCTTCCCCACTGGGTCCGATCGTGCAGAATTTCCCCCTGCATAAACCTCCCTCCTTCCTTACCTCCGTGACTGCGTTGGAGTGTCCGGTTGCTCGCTCGTTAGCAGACCACGCCGCGTTCAAGGCCCCTTGCAAATGTGCCTAAGTTTCACCCAAGGCCAAAATTGAGCGAATTTCGGGTCATGTTGCTCAACCTCTCTTTGCTTTCGTGGTGCACAGCCACGGTCTGGGGATCACGTCCCATACACTCGCAAGCGTTTTGGACGTGTCTACTGCACACGTCTCGATCTGTCGCCTTATTCCACATCGTACAATAATTGTTGAAGCCGAAATGGAATTACACTGCCAATATGTGGTTGTTGTGACGGGTTGGTGCAAACGAGACAGAAATTTCGGGGTCTTGTGCCATTACTAACACTCAAGCTTTATTGCTTCTCACTGATGATTGTCCAAATGGAGTGGAAAATAGGCTTTAACCCTGAATGTAATGTAAACGAAAACATTTCAAGGGTCATGTGAGCTTTTGAATTCAGGCTGTAGTGATGTTGTGGGAAAGTGATCGTTCTGGTAGAAATTCGCCGAAATTGATCATAAGATATACTTTCAGAAGCAAAGTACTTGTAGCTTTTAGCTCAACTATATTTTTATCAATCTCAACTAATGATGCCATAGTTCAGCGTTTATTGCAATTTTATGTAGAAATTCATCGTAAAATCAATGTTGATTATTTGAAAACAGGATTTTTTTACCAATGTAATTTGACTCGTTACCACACACACCTTGATAAATACACAGATATATCTACTCTTCAATGTTAATGTAACTTTTTTTTCTGTATCTATGGGAATTAGTGCTTCCAGGGGGAAAATGTGAGGTCCTGAGCTGAAAGTTAGATAGGCCTTTTTTTGTTGAAATAAAATGTTTTTTATTTTGTTAAGAACCATATTTTTTTGTTCATTACTGTCCTGTTCTTCAGCACCTCTGACTTTCTTTTTCAACTTTTATCTTGTTTCATAACCTTCCTTCTTAACTGACTGTTTCTTTGCGCGCGGGATCCTGTACGGGAGCTCACCTTAATTGTGCATAAATTTTGCGTTCCCATACTCAGTACTAAATGGTGCCCTCATCCTTCCTCTCTTTGAACATCTTTGTTGTGGTAAGGGAGGCTAAAACTAATTTACAATCAATCGTTGACATTTTTGGACAATCTGATATGTGGTCTCTAGTTAGTACAGTTTTAATTATGTAAAAAATCTCAATCAAAAATTCTTTGGACCAGCAGCAATTGCTGTTACGGCACTCTAAGCTTTTTAAATTGACGATCTTACTGCACACCTTCATTGTCGTATGGCAATACATGATACCTATATTTACATATATGCGATGCTTTCCCAATCAACAAGTGAATGGAATCAGGTGTGTAATAAAAAGAATGAAGAAACAGGCTGCAGCAGCTCTCCATTGTAAGCCGTATTTTGTGCGAATTAGATTTGGGCAAACAGTAGTTTCCAGGATTCGTATTTTCTTTGTGCGCTACTCAGTGAGAGTGTGAGAAAAGTTTGTGAGGCTCCCACGCAATACACAGGATGCCTCTGCCCTACATCCTCTTCCCTTCATTCCCTGTTGTAATAATTGTTCTCTACTCTTCCTGTGTCGGATGGAGCCAAAGGTTTAGTGCGCATTGCGGGCGTATTTGCTGAAATGATCCCGTTACTGATCGAGCGGATGAGCCAGAACCTTGGTCACTTTCGTTTGAAATAAGTGTTGTTCGTCGCTGTTTTGCATTACGGGGTTAGGGAGATAGAAAGAAACTAGTTTCATAGTTTTGTTTTTCAGATATAATCAATGTCGTGCAGTGCACGATGAAGTAGCATTTTTGTGACTGTAGTTCTTCTAATATATATGAATACAATTATTTGAAACCAACGATTGTTCTCAGAATAAACTGTGTTTTACATGGCTTTTTTGACGTAATTAAACGTCATATAACTGCTACGTTGAAAATCTTATTTTCGTGTCAGTTCATATGAACCAGATTCATGATCATACTCTTTCTATTAAACATGAAAACACCGGGGATGTTCGAACATTGGGCGCTCTATGGTTATCGGTGCTATTGACGACGTTTTCTTTTTGGTTCATCTCTTGTTGCTATAATATTTTGTGACTAACTTTTTGACGTATTACTCCTTCACTGCAAGGGTGCGGTAAAAATCACATAGTCCAAGCTCTGCCATTGCTTACTGTTCGTTTGTACGTAAAACTTATATAATATAAAATTTATAGGGATTTACAGTAGACGATTTAGTAATCTTAATACTTGAGTTCTTCATTTGAGGGATTAAGAATCTTGAGTTATCTCATCATAACTTCCTTTATTTTTGAGTTTCCCGCTAAAAGTTTGAACATAGTATGTTTCTTGCAGTTTTTGTACTCTGTTAAAATTTTTCCACCGTACGGTTGTAGGTAGAGTGCGAGCTAACACTTGAAGTGATCTGTACTGACCCCCAGATCGAATCACCAAGCTAGTACATCTGCTTATTGTCATCCAGAACCTGCGTCTATTTTTAGCTGTCGAAGACCGCAGCACGTTGGCATAGAGTGAACCTCATAGCCATTGAAAGAAATGTTTAATTTTTAATTAATAATACGATATTACCTAAATGTTTGTTTTACTTACTGATCTTCATGAACGCTGGTTGTCCTCAAAATGAAAGTTGCTAATGTTTTGCAAAATTCAATTAAAATTTAGCGTCGTTGTGTGCGGCAGTGTAGTACGTTGGAAGGTGCGGAAAGGATGAAGTTCCAATGCATAATGAACGGACCAGTGCCACAACATTATTAAAATTAACACAGTTCCCACCTAACTAGAGGTAGGCCTACTATCACGGACGGTTCCCTGGGACTGCTCAATGGTTTCTATAGAGAACCTGGCCTCGATGCCAGCAAACTGTGCCAGACATCGTAGTGTTGGGGCTAAGGCGTGCTGGAACGGGTTCTGCGCAGCTATGGGCGTCTCTCAAGTCTCCCGTATTTGGCTGAGCGCCGGCGCTACACTTACGTAAAGTGTGCAGTACGGAGCCGTGCGTGATGTCTTCAGGTACTTCAGTAGAGAGGGAAAAGAAATCGTCCTTTTTTTGAAGCCATCAGGCACACATTTAAGCGACTGTTCAGTATAGTTCGCTCCTAAATTCATGTTGTAACTTTACGTTTAACTGAATCATCGCTATTGGTTTTCTGAAACGTGAGCTCTGTGGTTGACCATAAAATTGTTGTAGCTATATTGTGTTAGGTAAATATACGCTTGTTAACTATGTAGGAATAAAATATCGTTCAATTGTGATGAAGAATCCTTCCTGTGCTGGACATTTATTACATTTGAGTAAAAATACTCGTACCTGATTGTTCTGTGATTTACTCGATTAATAATGGTTTAGGCAAACATATTTCAACAATGCTGCTCGGTGTCATGAAATAGCTTCTAGTCGCAGTTGAATTAGCACTCCCAGAGGAAAAATGCGAGGGCCCCAGCCAAAAGTTAGTTAGGCCTACTTTTTGTTGAAATAAAATGTTTTTGTTATGTTAAGGACCATCTTCTTTTCGGCTCACTACTGTTTTGTTTTTCAGCACCTACTACTTTCTTCTTCAACTTTGATCTTGTTTTATACTCTTCTTTCTCAACTTACTGTTTCTATGCCCATTCTGCATAGATTCCGCGTTCCTTTAACTCCATACTAAATGGTGCTTACCTCCTTCCTCTCTTTGGATCGCCTTTGTGGCGAATAGGGAGGCTTAAACTAACTAATAATCTAATGTAGTCGCAGTTTTATTTCTGGGTCATTTTAAATGCTACTATTTATTCTGATTAAATAAGTTATTTCTGTAGCAATACTGCAAGATTATGTTTTGTGATCTTGCTGTAGTTTGGTTCGAAAGAAATGTTTAAGCCATACTACCATTCTAACAATTTTAGACTTTCTTAAGAGTTGTGGAGCCTTTCTACGATACATTGTGAATGCTTCAACTCATTGTTGGTTTTCTTAAGCTTCAGGTTGATGTTCGCTTGTTGATGACTTAGTTTTTCTATCGTAGAAATAATTCAAAAAGTGAATTTTGATAAGATCTGTTCTGAATTACTGGTTATGTCTGTATAATTTTATTTAGATTTCTTGGTCAATTGAAAATTGAAAAATCACCAACTACTGCGCAAACGACCTGGTAAATACTATTGAAAATCTTTGTTGTGAATACCTTCAAGAACTGATGTGAATACTTTTAAATACCGGTATAGTGAGTGATCTTAAATATATTTGTTGTGAATACTTTTAAATATTGTCACCTTTAGGTCATTCTGACGATAATAATATCATGCCTCGTGGAAACCAACGTATTATATCGCGTCATTATGGAGTGCCATTTCTCGTACATGACTTGCGTGATTGGCAAAGCAGCCGTGACCTGCTCTCCCAGCCGTGAGTGTGTGCTCGCATTAACCTATCCTGTGTTTATTTGGTCTAAAGTGGCCGGGTCCTAACTGGCGCCCTCTCTAACAGGGCTGACGCTCTCCAGAGCACCTCGCGCATGGGAGCCCTCAGATAACTGCACCGGCTTCCCAGTGCAACGTGGGGCTGTGTGAGTGCGCTCTGTGCTCTGTTGTTATCCTCTTTCCTGGTGTGTTTGTTTGCTTCTGCTGCTTTTATGCTTCTCGCTAGACCAGATACCTACTGTGTACAGTGTGCACTACAGTGCAGAGGCGTGTCTGAACTTACGAATTACATTTACTGATCGTTCACAGCTAAATTCATTACTGTATGAACGCTTTTGTAATTGTTTTTCAGGTTTCCTCGCGAAGGTTTTGCGCCTGCACAATATTTGGGCTTTGGCTGAGTCTTTTTATTTACATTAAGGGGTAGTCTACGTTACCGCTAATAATATTCTCCGGTAGCCATCTAATGCCATCTAGTTACGACCATTCATCGATTGCTCGATAACGCGCTTTAGGCTTTTTCTCCTCTCTTAGCTTACGTGATTTTTGAACAATAGACACAAATTCTGATTTTCTTGCTGTCTTTCATTTACTGAAGAAGCATGCTTAGCTAACAACTTGCCCCACTCAATGCCTTCTTTATGCTGTTTAATTGGCCTTCATGGCTATGCCTTCCGACATTATAGCAGAGCAATTTTGCTTTGATTACAGCTTTACTTCTTCGTTTTCGGCATATTGCACCAGATGCTTTTGTAGTGGCTATGCAATGACCTTCTAATACACTTTTATAATTACGACCTTTGTTCTCGAGACTTGGTCCTGAATTCGATATAGGTTTTAAATTCCTCGAAAACTAGTTTCACCGGAAAAAAAAGACGGAAGAGAAAAATAGGGGTTTTAAACATTTTTAACACGGATTACGAAAAATTGATCATAACAGCGTACTAGTGAGGATGCGTTGAGCGTTGAGGGAAGGTTGAGGAGATTGAGCGAACGAAATCGCCGCCTCAAATTACAGAAGCTTTGTTGCATCAATTCGCTGAATCTTAACTGTAGAGCAGATTGTGTCAAAGACAATAATGGATTTGATACTATTCTATATTTAAATTCAAAATGAACCTTCTAAGGTAAATACGTATTTATGACTCCACTGTAAGATGTAACAGGACGGGTTTACACATCGCTCATATGATTGCAATGAGAGAGCCATTGAAATGATACACATCAGCTCTATAGGGAGTGAACTATACGCCCTGGCCGACGATGACCACTGCTTACGATGACCACAGCCGGAGGACAGTAAAGCCTTGTTTCTGTAGGTCGGAAGCCTTGTATTGAGGGAAGTCTGCTCTTTCATAGAGTTAGTCAACGAGACGCGCATGGTGGGTTTGCGGCAGCTGAGCCCCTCGAGCTCGTCCTAGATCCCCATTGGCTACAATTTCTATCCTGAGCTGCGGCGCCGGGAAGGTTCCGGCAACTGTGGCGCAGAGTAGGCTGCTGCTATCAGAGCAAGATTGGGATTTTGATTACCCGAGATTCTCTAATTTAGTTTTTTAATGTGTAGCCGGGAAAACAGGTCAGCGTCTGGGAAACGTGCACGATTGTGGCGTACTGCATGAACTTTGTGGTTAAATTTTGATTGTAAGAAAAGATCAGTAGAAAAATTTGACCAGATGCAAGGCTAATCTGACAACTCCGGCTGCTGTGTTGGGGCCAGAACGAGCTATGGCCTCACATCGTCTCACGACAAGGCTTCGCTTCTTCGGATCTCTTGAGGATATTTCCTTGACGAGAACAGATGCGCGAGCCCCGTTGCGGCTCAGTCTACGGTATGACATGATATTAATGCGGGCGTTATTCATCAAAACTTGCGTTTTGTTGCTGGCGATATGTATTGCGAGGGGGGGGCGCCGCAATAGCGCCTTGTTGGGAGGTTTCACATTCTGTTAGCTTTTTCCTCTTCCAAAAGGCTGAGCGAGATTTTTTGATGAAAATGATAATTTTACGTCTTGCTTCATTGTTTTCCCTTTAGAGTTTACTTTTTATTTTATCATCTAATGGGCTTTAGATTTGGTATTTAGAATATTACTCAATATTGAATAACTAAGTCCTGTGTTTGAACGGATGTGGGTTCTCAAGTAACCAGATTTGTTAATTTGTGGTTTCTTGTATCCCGGTTATTTTCAAAAGCGCGCCATGACTACGATTGTCTGAAAGCCTGCTCGTCTGCGAGACCCACTTGACGCTTCTAGAAGAAGTATGCAGAGCACCCGAGCTTCATTCAATGGGGCTATGGTATTTATGTCTGTTTTCGTGCGCGCATCGTGTGCAGTTGCTACTGCTATTATTGTCTCCTGTTACTGGAAGTAAAAAAGTTTTCTCGTAGAAGTCTATAGTGAGTTTAGGCTTAGAATTTTTTCTTTTTTCAGACCTCCTTTGTCCTTCTTAAGCGAGTGTCTTGCTTTTTGTGGAACCATCTTAGTAGGATTATTGCCTTTTGGTTTTCCCAATTCCTGTCTCTACCGTTTGTCTGTCCTAAGCTTACTACTTTTTTATCGATGGTAACCAGTTGTGCTAACCGAAAAATTGAAATTTGAGCCGATCTGACTCAACTGAGTTGTAGTTTAGTGATTCCTCTAAAGAAATGGAAATAGTGGTTCTACCCTGAAAGTCATGACATATTCCTTCCTCTCTTTGGAACGCCTTTGTTGCGATGGGGGAGGCTTAAACTAACATCTAATATGATCATTCAATCTTTTTATAGCTATCATAGTATTTTAGTGTTTTCACGAAAACTTTGGTCGCGTTGAAAGTATTGCAAAATTCCTTATGGCATTTCATTCAATAATTATTAAAAAACGAAAGTTCTTGAAAATGTATAATTTTTACTCTGAAAGAGTTAGAGCTTGGAAGGTAAAACGTCACAGCTTGGTAACTGGTAACAATTAGTTTAGTTTCCTTTTTTAGATGCTGTTCTTGTTCGTCACCATACTATATCATCCAATTTGTTAGTGTTGAGATAGTGCCACCATGTTAAACATTGCCGTGGGGTTGTGTGCCGCTTCGTACTTCCCTCTTGAGAGGCAAGCAACTTGTAACCTGTTTGTTTTAACATATGCTAAGAGCTCGAGCATAATGCACAGCAAGGTCGAGTGATACTTGATCATCTCAAGTGAACTCTTGTTATTCACACTCTGAAGTTCTACCCACCATCAGTGTGTTCTTTTTATTTCAAAAGACGAAGCTTTTTTTACGTTCTCTTTTGTAAGGCCCCACTCTGCTCAAAATTGTGGTGTCTTGGGGAATACGCGACGAGTTAATCCTTTCTATTTTTGTGTCCATGTTTTATTTGAAATGAGAATTATGTCTTATTCTTTTTCACCTGCTTCAATTGAGACGTTTGCATTTTGTTGACTGTTGAATAGTAACGAAACAGTTCTCTTCTCACGATCTCTGTTCACCAGTTGTGAAGTTTTTGGGCTGAAACATCTTGCCGTTTTAGCCTGAATGCTCTAAAGGTTTTTTTTAATTCTAAGAACGGGTTTTGTCGACGGTCTTGTTGCCATTACGTCAAGTACTCTCCGCGCGGTGAGTGTCACTCATTAGTTATTTTCTACAATACCCACCGCTGTATCAACGACACGTCTAAAATGCAAAGTTCTGAATCCAAGATAATATCAAGGTCTTCCTTATTTCATGGCAGTGAGAATACCTGGCTGCTCATCTACGCTAGCAGACGTATTTACTCTTCGAAACAGTTCTTTGGAAAATATTCGTTGCTGATAAGAGCAGTAGCGTCCCTGAAAAATTACGGTTTATCATGTAAAGTAATGACAGTGTTTCAGTATTAAGCATCGAAGGGTTAATTGCTGACTTCCGTAATTATTTTGTATTTATTCAAGCTATGGAAAATCTATAAAATTGTAGTAATGCATGAATCCATTTTACTCTAATGCAAGTGTGTGATCTAATCTGATTTGGAGACTCCTTTTAAGCGGAGATCAAATTTACGTGCTATTTATATGCAAAACCATTCATCGTGTCATCGTACCTCACCTTACGAAATTGCCCCCCTTCCGGGACACACAACTATTATATCGATCAGAAGTAGCGCTCCCAGGGGGAAAATGTTAAGTCCCAAGCTGTAAGTTAAGCAGACTTTCTTTTTGTTGAAAAAATTTTGTTGTTTCGTGAAGGACCCTCTTTTTTGGGTTCTCTGCTATCCTGCTTTTCAACACTTGTTACTTTTTTTCCATTTCTAGCTTGTATCATAAAATCATTACTGTTTAAAATGCGCCGGGAAACTAGTGAGGGAACACACCTAATTGTGCATAAATTCTGCGTTCCCTTAACTCCATAATGAATGGGGTCTTTGTCCTTCCTTCTGTAGATCATTTTTTTTTGTGGTAAGGGAGGCTGAAACTAACTTATAATTCCATTTTTGAAGTTATTCAGGATGTTCTGCCCATTATTATCGACTCTTGTTCAGTTGTCTGCTTTGGTGGCATTAATGCGTGTATCAGCTTCTTTCCTGAAATTTAACACTGTAAAGGACTTGTATACTTTGATGCAATGTTTTTTATGACACAGATTTGCGTTGGCTTTACCGCTCCAAAATTATTGTAAGAGTTTACCTCCTACTGTTCTAGTAAATTTTAGTACTTTTTCCAAATAGATTTATTTCAGAGGATTTTGTATCGGATTATTTTATTACATAGTGTGTCTAGAGTTTGGAAATTTGTCTCGGTAAAGCAAGTGTTGCATTAGTAAATGGGGCAATAATATTTGTTTTGCCTGTTTAATACTAAGCGCTTTTCCTATAGCATTCTTTGGAATACTTGTGGACTGAACTCTTTCCAGATTCACTGAAACTGTTTTGTGAAAATTTTATTAAGAGACGTTGACCATTCAGGGTTAAACACTTGTGGACTTATTTTCATCAGTTTGTTAGTAGCAAGAGCAAAAAATATGAGTCAATTTGGACTACAAAGAAGGAATCGTACGTGTCCTTTACGATTTGTTCAGTTTAGAGTCCGCTCTTGACTTGGCCGTATGTATCTGTCGGTGAATTTATTCTTTCGAGGAGAATAATCGTAAATTTGGTCACGATTTTGTTCTTGCTCTTAGAGGATGATCACAAAAGGAATTGGAAGACAAAGGCGGTATGGGCGAGGCGGCCCCGACCTTGTTGTCTAACCACCAAATTGCCTCCTTCCCGAAAAAATGGCTACGCGCCGCCCCCTTCCCTGGCAGAGTAGGACATTCTTTTGCGTCTCCTAGATTTCTCGAGGATAGTCGACTCCTTCTTCCTCCAAATGCAGGGCTGAACAATGCATCCTTTTGTTGTTATGCCTCTTTTTGTGAAATTTTTTGATTCAGTACGTCTTTCTCTTTTGTAGCTATCTGAGAGGATCCGTTCTAGTATGATGACTTTCTAGAATGATGTTCTAGTATGTGTAACGTTCTAGAATGAACTGTAGCCAAATTGTGACTGATCGTTGATTTCGGTACACGAAATTTTACACTTCAGGGGCTGCCGTTGTATTCTCTTCTTCTTGCTAGAGTAAATACTTTGTGGAGGAAATGGAACTGAATCGGCTGGACTTGATGAAATTTTCATTCCTTAACATTCGTAGCATACTGCGGGTACACACAGCCCTGGCGGAAGTAGGTGGAAGCGTTAAAAGATTTTTTCCTGACCTCATACTGTGCCACATAGTTTTCTCTTAATGCCACTAAAAGTTGTATTATTTGCTTGGATTAATAAATTTTTGGTGGCTCAGTATTCATCAGCCAATAGGTTAGTAAAAGTCTTTTTTGGCCTAAGGGTTACACTTTTTTTAGATTAATTACAACTTTATTTTTGAAATAATTTAGCAACTTTATTCGAAAATTTATTTATACTTTTATATACTTATAATGATTGGTTCGATTTTTTCTGTCATTGCTAAGTATTGAATTCGTTTTACTCTACTACTAACCTGTTATTCCATAAGAAATTGTTGTGTCTGGCTTTACCTGTGCTTCAACATTCCGTGTTACTTCACGAGAGCTGGGCCGTTATTTGTTATAATTCACGTTTATCAGACACGCTCCATTGCAAAGCTTCAACCTATTTGTCTTGTTCGATGTCATCATTACTAGTGAAATGTTTTTTAGAACCTCCTTTTGTTTACGATGTCGTAAATGCTATTGTGTCTTTCAATGCAACGGCGGCAGTGACATTTCTGTAGGTGCCGGTATGAAGCAACACAACTTCATATCTCGCCACGAAGGCCTTGAGAAAACGATCCGTAGTTCACCGACGACTTCTCCCAAGATCATACATATTTCTGATCAAGGCGAAGTGTTAGTCTCCGTTCACCTTCTGAATACATTTGTAAGTGTCGACTGACTTATCGATTAAGTGGTAGCATACATGGATAATCAACATTGAGGAGATTGTTCTGATCTTAAGTTGACCTGATAGCGTAGCGTTTTGGGATTCTTCGTTAAATCTTGCTTTGTACGGGAAGAATATTTTACTGAAGTTAGATCGCACAGTATCTGTCACTACTTGTATGCATGTACAAACTTTTCATTGTGTTTGAAAACTCCAGATCAACAGCCAATGAAATAAATTCTACGAGCTGTATCCGAACTCTTTTTGCGTAAAATGGTTTTACACGTTCACCTGGTTTCTGCGGTTTTTAACTGTTGGTTTGGATAGGTTGTAAGTTGCAGAATTGGGAAATCGACTTTACTGCTCGAACATATTTTTATCTATCCTAAGAAATATGAAAATGAAATTCCACGCTAACATTCCATCTCGTATGATAACAGTTATTTTTTAAAAAGCTCGCGAAACGGATGAAATGTCATTCATTCATACTGGTACGTAAATGAGCGATTTACCTACTGCATGATACACATATGGCCCGATACGCGGGGAATGTGTTACTTAACAGTTTATGTCATTAATACTTCTCATAAAATTCTCCCTAATATTGTTTCAATGTTAACATTAATGGTTTCAAGTTTGTCGTTGTGTTTAAAATTCTTCTGCACCTCTTTCTGATTAATATTTTTGTATTCAAGTTGGATTCAGTACGTACGTCGGTGGAAATTTTTCAAATTCTTAACACGGCTTACAATTTTCATTGAGGTGTGTCATTAATTTGCTATAATATGAATTTCACTCTTTTTTCTTAGGAAGATGTATTGTTATTGTCCTTTAACATTGATCTTCGATCAAATTCATTGGTATTTTAACCTATCTCTCGCTCTTTATCATGGTTTCCTCTACAGTTTGGGTGCGCGATTTACCATTTTCTTCTACTGAATGTCAAATGCCAGCCTGTGGGTGGAACGCCGCGTGCGTTTGTTGTGTCAGAACTAGAAATCTTGCTGGATTGTTTCTTGGCATGGATTTTTTGCGTTCATTTATGGTCTTGGAAGTGGTGCGAGGATGTTGAACTTCATGATTTTCTCATCAAATGTATAGTGTTTTCTGTCATGACATTTTTCCAGAAGTCAAGAGGGTGGTTAACAATGCAAAAGTTGGGTCACACGAGGACCTTCAAATTTTTATTTCTTTTAACCAAATGTAACGATTTAGGAGTGAAAATAACGCTCGTCTCAAGGGTTTCTTTGTGGCCTCGAAATTTTGAATGTTACCCCGGAACTCGCGTCGCACAAGCAGGTCAACTGGATACGTACTACCTAATACATGGTACCGAATGAGCAACGTTTGGGTGGTCCCCTCAGAGAGAAACAACTAGTATATCTGTGAAAATTTGTGCTCCCGGGGGAATATATGAGGTCCCGAGCTGAGAAGTAAGTAGGCCTTCTTTTTTTAAATAAAATGTTTTTGTTTTGTTAAAGACCATTTTTTCTCGGTTCATTGCTATCCTGTTTTTCAGCGCCTCTGACTTTCTTGTTTAACTTTTGTCTTATTTCCTAACTTTCCTTTTCAACTTACTGTTTATATGCGCATGGGGTCCTGTGCGGGAACATAGCTTGTGCATAAATACTAGGCTAGGCTGAAATATAGAAAGGGAGGCTGAAACTAATTCACAATTAATCAATCTTCAGTACCTTTAAAAAGTGACCAAGTTTATAGCCAGTCATTGGGAGACTTGCTTTATTTTGCCCATATAGATTCTAATTTAATGAGATGCGGTGTTAAATGAAAATAGTTATTTGATTTTGACATCACGAAAGAAATCAGTTAAGACAAGCCAGCATCAGGGGTGGGAGGGATGTTCTTTGCTGCATGTACTGAGGGCCACAAATTGGAGAGCAGATTGACACGTTTCCTGCGATGGGTTAAACTGAAGTTCAATATTCAATTCAAATTTGAAGTCAATTGTAATAAGCAATTTTGAAAAGATCAAATGTTAACTGGATTGTGCCTTCATTTGGTTTTCAGTAGGTATAAATAAAAATTGAGTTAGTGACTGCAGGTCGGTCCGTTGCACTATGAAAATCCCCTCAGTGACCACCGGTGGGTTCCTTCGCAGGAAACGTGTTAACTTACTTCCATTCTGTCTAAATTTATCTAGTGCAATTTTTCAGATCTAATAATTATAGTTCTCTTGAAGGGGCCTTTGATCGGTTCAAATAACGTCGGAAATCTCCGTTGCTTTAAAAAGGCAGATCAAAGGCTGTTAATTGCAACTGCCCATTGTTCACTGATCGCATGACAATCAAGGCTAATTGTCAGCGCTGACACACGCGTTGTGGGAAGCCTTACAACCTTCATTGAGATCGCTATTTGACCTTTGAAATTAATGAACCATTAGTAGCTGTATCAATATGTGTCAGAATGAAAAAATGCCCCAAAAAACATAACGGTTAACGTGACGGTCGTTCACAAACTATTGTCACAGGTTTGCGATGACGAGCTTAGTAAATTTAAAAAAAATTCTTATATTCCGCTAGACGGCTTGAAATGGTCTAACATCGTGACCAGGACGTCGGCCACACCCTGCCAGGCTGCCCCAGTTTAGTAGCGGTTCATCCGGGCACCGAAATCGCGTGCCGGCCTCTTATTATGTAGCTCTAATCCTTTTGATGAAACACTGTCCACCCATCATACCAGATGACTGTCTTATTTTTGGTCTTCATTATATCGTTTTCCTAATTATTCACATCTTAGTTCTATTTAATATAAGATTTTGATCGGTGTCATGTGCTGAGAAACAGTATTTGTATTAAATTCAAGTAGATCAAATTGCATGAAAATTGGCTTCACCCATAGTATGCATGATGTAATCTTTCATCTATTCTGAGCATTTTCATTATCTGAAAGTTAATGATGTAGGATGAAGCCCATGCCGTCATTGCAGTTTGGAGCCTACAGGGCGTAATAGTTTGATATGAAGCCTACGGCATTAATTTGATGGAATAGCGAGGTATGAGTGATTGAATGAAATTAAAATGAAAAAATGGAGAGCGCGCACTCAAGGCTTAGGGGTCTACCACGGTCTCAGAAATGCGTTTCCTTAACCTGAAACCATTCAATTGCGCCGAAATGTAAATGCGAATCGTGTTGTGCGAGCTGCTGATGTGCAGTGGTGAGAACTCGTCGCTGCAGTACCAATCATTCCTCTTGATCGGTTTTAAGTGATTTACCTTTCATTCTCATTTTTCCCGTTAGTGTTGTAACTCGTCAGTGTCCGCTTATACCACAAATAAGATATTTCTACAGACATTTTCGAAAACTTTTGGGACAATCAGGGACCTCTCAAAAGGCGAAATTCTTTCCTGATTTCTGAACAGATAAACACCGCAAATTCGTCGCGGTCTGGGTGAGCAGCACCAAGGGATTAGCCGCAGGAGTTGCACTTGAGCAAATGCTGCTTTGGCGTTTGCTTTAGCAGTGACTCAGAAGATTCTGTTGGACACCTTGCCAAATCCCTCTGCTGTTGGCTGCTATCTCACTGTTGACGTCATTGCTTGCAGAATACATTAAAATAAATCTTGAATGCATTGCAAACACTAGAATACTTCATAAAAACCCATGGCCATTTGCACTTTCTTTTGACTCGATTTTAATTCGTCAGCAGTTTTTATCTTTTGAAGATAATTTTAGTGAAACTTACTTAACGCCATGCTTTCATTTACGAGCTGGCTTCATTGTTTTTCTAATACTAAGTGTGCGCATTTTTTGCGTTTAAGTTAATTATAATAATAATAATGCAAAACACTTATTAGGTAAACTTTTAATACATCGTAAGTGCAATTTTTGTTTTCCAAATAAGGGTGATCAAAGACTTGCAAAATTTCTGTTCCTGATGCTGAACATCTTGCACAAAGACTTCTTCATGTGAAGCTGTACGTTAACGTTTAGCAGCTAATAATATTCTTCGTCACTCGTACGAGAATTAGCGTCGACTAGAACTTAAAACGTCAAATCAATGTTCCAAAGGAAGTTGCTGTATTGATCACACCTTGGACTTGGGATGCAACTCTTGTTGTCTGCGTTTTCTTGTGTGTTGGTGGCAGAGGTGAAGCCCTGCAGTGCAGCACCACAATAACTTACGGCGCCTTTGCTTCGCTGCTCAAAACGTAACCCCAGAACTCAGAGATCTTTCATTATGGGATTACGTTGGGACGCTTGTCTTTTCACACCTCACTGTCGCAACAAGGAACTATATAGATGCATTAGTTGTTGCTTCTATTCACAACGAGTGGTAGATTCGTAATCTTCATTGAAGAGGTTATTTAAATTCATACGTGTTCCCTGTGTGTAAACGTATCTTACGGAGGGTAGGAAAGTAATATGCGAGTAGTAGCAGGATATTTCTAAGGACACAATACTTATGTCATCGTACTGGGCTTGAGTGTTTTATATCCGATTCCTTTTCGGAATTGTTTGAAGCTACCGATTTTTCTTGTTATTTACGTATTCATTAATTAAATAAGATAGTTGGCGTTTGAGTACGAATAGTTGACCAGTTACTGGTTTTTCAAGTCGCCTCATGGTCCGCCATTTGACGCATGACCTAAAAACGAGTCAGCCTGTGTTCACCGGTTGAATTCAGGTTCGTTATTT
The DNA here is from genome assembly GCA_014220935.1 of Platorchestia sp. MABIK. Classification (NCBI taxonomy): domain Eukaryota; kingdom Metazoa; phylum Arthropoda; class Malacostraca; order Amphipoda; family Talitridae; genus Platorchestia; species Platorchestia sp. MABIK. Next base: position 28,245 of record JACJUY010001569.1, read on the forward strand.
TTTGCCTCTGCTCAAGGACGAACTGCTGCTCCGAGTACGTGTCTCAAAAATAATGTTCCGGTTGAACTTCATCCAGACTTTGATCACAAAAATGATAAAGCTCTTTCAATTGTGTGCTTGCGCTTCTGTTTCTCAGAGCAGGTGAGTTCCAAGTACCTGTAGACTCCTTGAAATTTTTTCCCAAACAACGGTGTTCTACGATGTGAGTTTTTTTGTAACAAGTGCCCCTTGTCGTCTTGTTTGTCGTATCTTAGCTCGTTTGGAAGGAACATGGAGGGAAAACGCTTGCTGCTTTTGTTCGTAAGTGTATACAAGGGAAGTCATCCCCTACCATCTGCTCTGAGTAGCGGTGTTCGCTGCAGGACCCTCCCCTTTGCCTCACTCTGTTAAGGTACTTAGTATATCTCAGAATAGCTCAACAAAAACATGGACGCTCACCGTTTTTTAGGATTTTAGCGTAGTAAGTCTCCCTAATCAGCATACAACAGTTAGTGCAAAGAAGTTCATTCATTCATTCATTCATTCATTCATTCATTCATTCATTCATTCATTCATTCATTCATTCATTCATGCCGAGTCGATGCTGCTTTACGTTTCAGAACGGCTGTTTATCTCAGACGTAGGCCAGATCTTTTTATATGACATAGGAATTTTTTGCATGACTTCTGAAGTCCTTACTGATCGAGTGGGTGTGCAGCGAACAACAAGCGAATTTTGACCCAGGTCATGACAGATGTGAACTGTACAAGGATTCGAAGACCGTCCATCTTTTTTCAATTATCCCGTTCTGTATATCACAAAAAAGAATGAAAGGCAAGAGTATGCTAACCCATATCTTAATTACCATTATTTAAGTGCTTAGGACTTGAACATTTGAGAGAACTTGTAGTCAACAAGCATGCTATTTAACAATATGCATTGTTTTATATCATAACTGTTGTGTTCAAGTTTTTATAAATAACTTATTTGCATTGCTTCACTGATCGGAGTAGCTGATAAGTTTTCGAGTCGTTTGAAATGAAAGTGTTGAACTTCGCGTCTTCCTTTTCGATGTCACCGTGGATGCAATTTGTCATGAACAGATCCTGAGTTAGCATCCGTAACTACCTATTCAGACATCTAAATCAAACATCTTATTGGTGGTGCATGTAAAAGTTGTACGTAAAATGTACCGAAATACGTACATCCAAAATACGTCGAATAGAAGCTATCAGGAAATTATTTTCTCCTATGATCAGTTTAAAATCGAACTTTGGTGGGCTCAATTGTTTGAAACTTCCTTCTTTAGCTTGGCTTGGCCGTATCCTTGATTAGAATACGAGTTTTTTCCATGGACGCTTTAAATTTTGTCAAGGTGAGTACATTACCTGCTTTCACTTCGCCACTGAATATGAGAAAACTTACTTGAAGTTAAGCAAACTAGTGCTCCTGGAATACTGTAGCTTACAAGCGCTCGTAATTTGCATGTGTGCTATAGGGTATATTTGCAATGACGTCTAAGGCGCTTTAGATTTTATTTCATTCTTCACTGACGTTTTCACTGCGGCAAAATGCTAGCTCTTCTTTATAATGCGAATGTGGCTCTCTTATCAACGAGTGTTTGTGCTGCTGCGTGCTGGTCATGGTGTTGCTGTGACGTGTCTTCTGACGAATGAAGCTCGCTGTACTCTACTCATTGAACTTTTTTACTTTTTAAAACTTGAGTGAATAAATTAATTTCTTATAGCATGTAAAACCAACTTTTTCTTTTTTACGTTTTTGAAAATAATATTCCCGTTTTTTGTATTCACGTCTTTTGTATAAAACTATTTTCATGTTTACTTTGGATTTTTCTGTTCAATCATTGCTCAGGAAATAATTCAGCAATATTTCAGCACAGTTTCACCGCAAATAATATGGTTAGTGGTTTCATCATCGACCATTTAATAAGTGCGAGCTGCAGACCTTTAAAGCGCTGACGTTCTGACTCAGTCTCTCTTTCAGGCGCTTACCAAAGCTTAAAATTAGGGCAGTCTCAGATCTCTCACCAGAAGTGGTCGAAAAACTTGCCAGAAGTGTTTCGGGACTCAAGGGTTTTTTACGAGGGAACATCTTGCTCTCATCTATCTCGGTCACACCACCGCTGTGCTGCCATTGCTTTAACTGTCTCTCCACTGGTGAACTGCTCTCCTAGTGCTGCTCTGGCCCCGAGTTGCAAGTTATTTAACTTGCTGGGCTGTAAATTACAATTTAAACTAGAGCTACTTCAAAATTATACTGTTGTTGAAAATGCTAGAGAACCATCCCATTATAGCAGTAATAAAGTACTTGGAAATTTGTGTTCAATTTTGTAATAGTATTTAAATTAAGTTAAGCGCATTTTTTCTGTGAAAAATTTATAATTTATTACTAATTTCCTCCGTGAGATAAGTAAGCTTTCCAGGAAAGCTCTTTTATTTTCGTTACCTGTATAATTTATTGCAACTCAGGGAACCTGATCGGGAATGAGAGATTTCCCTCAAAATACACTATGAAATTTCTCTCAAAGTACCCCATGAAATTTCCCTCAAAGTACCCCATGAAATTTCCCTCAAAGTACCCCATGAAATTTCCCTCAAAGTACCCCATAAAATTTCCCTCAAAGTACCCCATGAAATTTCCCTCAAAGTACCCCATGAAATTTCCCTCAAAGTACCCCATAAAATTTCCCTCAAAGTACCCCATGAAATTTCCCTCAAAGTACCCCATGAAATTTCCCTCGAAGTACCCCATGAAATTTCCCTCGAAGTACCCCATGAAATTTCCCAAATAATACTCCATGAAATATTTCATTGCACATCTTACCTGCCTGTCGCACTGGAGAAGCAAATAGAGCTCGATCAAAACTGGTTATTTCTTCAATAAAGTCTTGAAGTCCACAGTAGTTTTAAAATGTTACACGTTATGAATAGATTTTGATAAGTCAAGTTGTTCAATGTAAAGGTAAGTTAAAAGTGACGTGATGCAGTACAATTATTCAATACTCGAAGCAATTTGCTGACGTATTGCTTCCTCTGAAAGATTGTTATGTTTTTTAATAAAAATGTATTAATTTGTTATTCTTAGGCTTGGAAAGCGTGAGCTGAAGTTTTTGATACGAGCTGTTTATTTCATTACATCTTCTGTTAGAAACTGGTGTGATAAAGTTACTGAAATATACTCAATGGTAACAGATTTTCCAATATACCGACGTTTAAGTCTTCCCTCTTGCTCTGTGGTGGGAGGGAGAAAGACTCATTTAGGTGCCTGATCGGCCTTTCCAGTCTGACCGTCGAAGGAAGACGCTTGGCTTTCCAGGAAGCGAGCGAACGCGCGTGTGGCCTTCAACTTAGGGCATTTGGGACGCCTGGGCTCGGAAGTGAACTGGCCGAGAAGACTCAGCCTCGCTGGGAAGCCTTCATTGGTTGCGAGCATGGGATGAAACTCTAGGATCAGTGGTTTTCCGTCAAAGTTGATGGACTTCTAAGCTTCATTTTTGTTTTCTCATTGTGCAACTGATCCAAAAATTCAATTATTGTGTGAGTTAAAGATTTATCATTGGATTAAGACGCAAATTCAAGGCTTTCAAAAACTTATGTACAATGCTCTTGAGAGGTAACCGGAAATCTGCTTTGTAAGGAACAATGCGCTTTACTGAGAATTACTGTAGATAGAATTATAACCTTCTCATAGCTGATTGAAAGTGTGAGGTATGAATGTAAAAAAATTACATAGTGTTAATATTTTTAGATCTATTTATTTCAACATTTTATGAATACTGCTTCTATATATCATCCCCCTCAGGGGGATACAGCTATTGTNATCTTACTGTTTCTATGCCCTTTCTGCATAGATTCCAGGTTCCCTCAACTCCATTCTAAATGGTGCCTTCTTCCTTCTTCTCTTTGGATCTCATTTGTTGAGGATAGGGAGGCTTAAACTAACTAGTAGTCTAATCTAATCTTCTATATATCATCTGGAGGGTATTTGATCCCACTTGCATCATTCTGTTAATTCATCTGAAGTCCGAATTAATATTTTTGACCTCACCTTTTGTCTTGTGTACAGTTAATTTCAGATAAACCTTAGTACTATATTTAATCGCCATTTTACTCTGCCGTCAGGCACCAGAACCATTCCGCTATTTTATTACACAACGCTACCCTCTTTCATTTCACCTCTCGTCCTTCAGCTGACGCCAAATGTCAGGTACGCTAATGTAGAGGTTGGACTGAAGTAACGACACTGAAACGAAATGCCATGCAACGTTCAAGTAAAGGCTTTAATCGGTTGCCTGGTCGTAAAGGCTCTTACGACATCAATTAGCGAGGCTACTCTCACTTACACCTGCCTGGTTGAACACAAAAGGCCCACACAAGAAACTCATGCGGCACGCCGTTGTTTCTGTAACGAATGGGCCAGTCAAGGCAGCGTACCGCTGAAAAATGACACACTCCTACGCTTTTTTTCCCGACATTCTTGGTTAAGAGTTCGTACAGCTCAAGTTCTTATCTGCTTTGGGTACGAGCTTGGCGAACTGTATTCAGTTTCATATGTCTATCTAATTTGAAAGAAAGAGAAGTCTCATGTTATGGCATTTTTGATGACTCTCTCCATCTGTAATTTGGACTAATTCAGTTTAATTTTTCGATGTTTTTCCGACTAGAAAGAATGATACTTAAAGTCATGCAATTTATTTTCTAATGTTTGCTGTATTGCTTTAAAGTCAACCAGTAAATTTCAGTTAGGTTTGTCATTATAACTCTTGTGTCAGCGCATGCAATTATTTTGGTGTATTTATGTGCATGTGCTGTCTAATTATCTGAGCGATCAGAGCGTAACCTCGTCATATTTAGTCATTAATCTCGTCGCAGCTCGTTTTGCTCTCCAGATCTGAGAGTAAGTTCACTTTTTATCAGGGGAAAATGTACGCTCTATTTTCGGACTTGGTTCAGGATGTGCTTGGTGTACAGTAGGTACTACAAGATCTTAGCAATGCTTCACCATGAGTCACACTACATCAGTTGTTGCTGTCTAACTTTTTACATTTAACAAGTTTAAATGAAGGTTAGACTTTACATTGTTCTATGATTTTTTTTATCATTTGCTTATGAGCAGCCCTTTCTCCTGGACTTCATTTCTATGAGCTCGAAATGTTGCCCAGGCTAAATGGGTACACTTTAGGAACTTCTTATATCAATTAATTTTTACTTAGCTCTGTTCTCTGTTGTTCCGAGAACACAAATTCAATCTTCATTTCAGTTTAACGTATGCAAAGAATGTTACGACGCTATATTGTAAAATTAGAAACAAAATTGAGCGATCCGAACCCAATATCATAGATGACATGGACGAGTCGCTATTTTTCAGCTCTTTCTGCCTGCGTTGTGAGGTATGAACAGTTTTTGTCGAGGGCGTACTGAAATATTGACTTCCTGTGCTTGGTGAAGCTTTATATTCGCTTTAGTCATTGTTCTCTTTGCGTATCGGTTCACCCACGTTGCTAACACTGAAATAAATAAGTACTCTGGTAACAGCGATTAAGAAATGTTATTGCGGTTTTTTCTGCTGGTTAAATCCCCCGGACATTATTAAATTTATACTGATTTGCGTTGTTTTATTTTTGTTTTGTTAAAATAGATGCGCTGTGTCTTCTAGTGACTCTTTTCCATTTACTTTTTGATGCGCCAGATGAAAAAGAGCAAATTCGATTAGCAATCGGACTGTATTGATCTGTGAATATTGTGACAGTAAACGTAATCAATACTAACATTGTGTATCCTTATGTTAGTTTCTTTAAATTGAATGGCAAAGATCGTCTTACTTTTTTTATTCGTTGATCTCAATAATAAGGGAGAAAGGCTCGAATAAATCTGTTCACAATTTGATGAACAGAATTATAAGCATTTGTTGACGTATTTGTTATGATAATGAGTGACTAACTCTACACGAAAAAATGAAGGTATGAAGTTTGTTCGGCCATTTGTATTTTAATTCCCTCATTTATGTGTAGAATGCGTGAGTACAATGCCACTACGAACCATAGCCTTATAGTATTTTTTCGAAGGGACCCGTGTGGATAACGATCGTGTTTTGACGTCGTGATTGTGAACTAATTCTTTCTGATAGTTTAGAGTTCGTTCGCTGGCTTGCCCTTCACGAGCTTGCGGCGAAATTCCAGGTGGTAGCTGATAATGTGAGGCAATCATTTCTCTTCCTCATACCGGAGACAACAGAGGACGCCCTTGCGAGTCTGGGCACCAGCAACCTTGGCTGCGCTGATGTTGCGGGCATGCGACCATGTGAGAGCCCTCTTCGTCATTTTCTATTTCGACTCCAGTGACGTAACTGACGCGTTTTAAATGAAAATTTATTCTAGTTCAAGAACTTATTCACGGTAAATTTCCGCCTTTTCATCACATTAGCCGAGGTGCTACGATGTTCTGATAAAAAGGAGTTCGATTTCACAGTGAAAGCTTTCTCTGATTTATGCACGAAAAGCGAGGGACAAATATTGTTGGTTGAAAATCCTCGTAAAGTGGCCTTGAAGTCTCTGAGTTATAATTGTTTTGTAAGCATTTCTGCGCTGACGCATTTATTTACTTTTAATTGAGGCTTCTCCCGTGCGATGCTCGCGTTTCGTGCTCAGTTTATGGATTTCGATTGGACTCGGGTGGTTTCAGATGTAGGTGACAGCTTTAGGAGTAGTTTGGACAGCGCTTGGATTCGTTTCATTTAGTCAGCAGCTCTGTCATACGCTCTACTTTTATAGCGTAAGATTCATTTAGTACAAGATTATGGAGCAATCGTTTCCGATTTTATTTCTGAAGTTATTTTTTTGTCTTCTGAATAACACTATTGCAGTAATCTGTAAATCAAGTCATAAAAGCAGTTCACTATTTGCGAACGTTGTTAGGCAAGAGAGTGTTCATAATTAACAAAATTGCAGTAGTTCTAAGAGGTTAGTGTTAACGCTATTACTACTGAATTGCGGGGTCTTATTCGGCTTTCATGGGATGAATGCGATCTGTTTTTCAAGGCTTCGACAGTAATTGAAATATTTATCTTATTATATTAGAGATAGCAATTTAGTCGCTTTTTTCGAGTCTATGTGAACAATCGGGGCAGTTTTTAAGCTTGCACTGTCTTGAATGCATGTGACTCACTATCTAACTAACTTGTTTACTAACTTGATTTCAATTAAGGTATTTTATAGTTGTTCACATGAGGAAACAATGTTTTCTGGTTTTAATTAATAAGCTATATCCTCAATGATGACTAAATTCTTAATTTACATTTTAAAAGTCTGGATGTGATTTCTTAAGAGAACATTGCATTTATACCCGCTGAACTTGTTTGTTTATACGAGGTGAAAAATGGAAAGGCGTACTATATCTCAAATGTTATGAAGGTTTGCATTATAGTGCCATAAATTTATATTAGTCAGGATTCATGGTGCTCTCGCACGATATATGAGAATGAACATGTATTGCAAAGTCATCAAATACTACTCGCGTGGATCGTAAAGTTATCCTGTGCAACTTGCATGCGTCGTGAAGTAATCCCTCTTTCTTGTCTGCGTCACTTCACGCTCTCCAGTGAATGTTGCTGTGTACCGTGTGTTGCCTGCGTGCTGACATTAACAAGACTTCTATTCTTGGAGATGGAAATTTCATTTTACGTTGTAGCCTGCACCGTAAAATAATAACTTGCTTTGTGTACAACTTAATCTTATGGAGCGCGTTGATTGTTCTTGGGATGCTGATTTCTTTCCTATTGCAATATCTAAAATGCTCGGCTATCCCTCCAAAATTTGAGGCAGTCGACACTGTTTTCCACAAAGTAGTGCGCATGATTCTGGTGCGGTGAGTCATCGGCCTTTTATGATTGAAAGTAGTGCGATGCCATACTGGAATTTTATGAAGTCATTGGCATTCAAATTACCGGGTATAATTTTGGGTGTGCTATCGACTCTACACCCAGTTTGCTTATATGGAAGCCGTGAGAGGCCCTACCGTCTCTGTGCGGCCCTTCTCCGTTCCATCCCGAATCTTTGGAGGTGAAACAGTTGTACTTCTCCCCCGTCCCCGGAACTACTCGAGTGTAAATGACTTAACAGTATCTCCATCCTAGCGGTCACAGGAGTTTCTTCTTGAGAACACGAGCGTTCATCCATGTCACTTCCGCTGAACATGAACGGTTTTGTCGTTTTTTTTCTAAATGCAATGAAGTAAATTAATCTTTCGTGGACCAGAACTATATTTTTAATGCTGATCTCTTCATAAATTTATTTGCACTTTATAAACCGAATCGCATTTTCATTACAATGATGACATAAATTTCAGAATGATGACTGCCACCAATACAAATCAGGCTTGACGAGTTAAAATGAGATATAAGCTAAACGAAATTATTTTTTTCAAAACGTACATGGGAGCCATCGAAATTATTATGGCATTTGAATTAAGAGAAGATTTTATACTTGTCTTTGAGGAGCAGTGGTTGGAAAAAATACCACTTGCGCTGGTCTATCACCATCGGGGCAGCAATCCCCCTAGTTTGTGGTGTGGCGCCCAAGACGGAGAAGAAGAGCGTTGTAGCAAGAGCTGCTGCTCGGCTTGTTCCCAGGTGTGGCTCACGTCCGCACTCCATGTCTTTGGCTTTCCCAGGGCCTGGCTAGAGTGCAAGGGCATCCGTGGCCCCATCGCCCCACAGTGAAAGTCAACTTTCCTATTTTCGTGATCGAGGACTTTTCATTCACCAAGAAGGAGCGTTTCTTGGGCGTTCGAACTGCACTAGCGAGTACTGTTCGAGTTTTGTATTTAACGTTTACTATCAACTGGCTTCGTAGTTTTCTCTTTGTTCATCCTTAGTAAATAATTTGGTAAATATTTCGATATACGCTATTAGGAAATGTTACAACATATTCAGAAGATTAATGAAGAAGTATTACATTAAAAGATGTATCTATTTCCAAAACAGAGTGCCATTTCTGTGTTTTTGGCAAGGAGTGAGTGCTTCAAATGCTCATTTGACAATTTGTCTAGCAATTATTGTTGAGCTTGCCCGCTACGCGAATCGAGCCACACCTTTTGCAGCTGACGTCCATGCCAAATGCCACGTGAATGGCGAGGGTTTGTGTCCCTACGAGCTCGTACGCTGAACCGGTTCAGGAATTCATCTCTGACCAACCCGACGGCCGCTCCTCTCATTACTTGGAAATGCTAGCATTTCACTAGGGGTAACACCTGCTTTTCACCTGGAGGTACTGTGTTCCTGCTGCTTGAGTTAGAAATTCTGGTTGGAGCGCTATTTTAAATTTTTATCAAGCATTGGTGTGGATATATCCATTTTCAGAATGTTGAAATCAGTGAGTCAATTTCTATGAAATTCAAGAAATTTAGATCACCACAGAAAAACGTGCGTGCTTTTTTCATTGAGTAGCTGTGCAACGTTTTTAGTATATTTTTTGATCGTTTCAGAGAACCCATATTACAGAGATACTTTTCTATTCGAAAGGCGTGTAAGCGAACATCAGATGCAGTATCATGAAATTCAACCACCAGACTTTTCAATATTTTGATGCTAATGCTTTCATGAAACTCTTACTTTATACGAGCTACACTAAATGGTTGTAATGGAAGTTTAAAATTTCCTACTATTCGATGATAACCAGTTTACATCGACTTCGATGTCTAGTTTCCGCGTCTGAGGCAACAAGCATGATCTATGTCCGAAGAGCGTTGCAATAATGATTTTCGCCGGACAATTCCCGTGAGTTATGAACGTGGACGTGAGAAGTACATTACCTGCGTCCAGTTGCTGAGTTAACAGCGTGAGTGACGCAATATTTCCGGATGTGTGGTGGGAAAATTGTACGCTCTTTTTTGTAACACACATGAGTCACTTCTCACAAGGTTCACTACACGTGTTTGTACTCATTTTTCTACGTGTTTCTCGTGATAATATGAACAAATTTGTGATTTTCCTTCCTCAGTTTTTCTTCAGTAAACATTTTCCAGCGTTCAGGTACCTCCATTCATTCAGTCCGCAGCTTCTCGTCGCATACAAGAGCAGAATGGTGCTACGTTTCATGCATTGCATTCATCAGCTAATGATGCGAAATAAATTCATGAATTTTGCTCGCGTCTTAGTTTCTAGTTGCCGTACCATGACTGGTTACCGAAGAACTTAGAAAAATGAGCTTGAAAATTTCACCGCTATGGTGCTTAAGCAAAGTGCAGTTCTCTTAGCTGAAAGGTAAGAGTTCATGTTGATGCATGCACACGAATGAGAAATTGGCTCCAGAGAAACATCCATCGAGATGCAGTGTATGGGGGCTGGCAAGACAGTACGGCGCCGCAAGCAACAGAGGGAGAAAGTGGCAGTGGACGCCGGTGCATTGCATGGCATGCTCGGCTCTTGCTTCCATGACTACGCGCGCTGTCTCGCGCCTTCTGGCGGCGTCCGTGCGCTGCCTCGCGCCATCTGTTCCGGCGCTCAATCTTTTCCTAGGTTTTAAATGTTACCAGAAATCGCCTCGAAATAATAAACATATCAAGCATTGCCTCTGAAAAATGAATGTAACGATCTTCGCCTCTGAAAAATTAAATGTAACAAGCGTTGTCTTTGAAAATTTAAATACAGCAAGTATTACCTCTGAAAATTGAAACATAACAAGCAAGGCCTCTTAAATTTAAATAACGAGCAAAGCCTCTGAAAGTTTAAATATAGTAAGTAATGTCTTCTAAAGGTGAAATATAACAAGTAATGTCTTCAAATGGTGAAATATAACAAGTAATGTCTTCAAAAGGTGAAATATAACAAGTAATGTCTTCAAAAGGCGAAATATAACAAGTAATGTCTTCAAAAGGCGAAATATAACAAGTAATGTCTTCAAAAGGTGAAATATTACAAGTAATGTCTTCGAAAATTGAAGTATAAGCAATGCCTGAAAATTTGAATCTAACTAGCAATCCCACTAGAAATGTAATATCAACACTCATTCACTGGTTTTTAGCAATAAAACTTCAATTTTCTATTAGGTTGGCTAAGACGTAACGTTTTTTTATTGTGTAAAATTTTTCTTTTCACTATTGAACAACTTGAGTTTGAATAGCAATTAAGGATCGAAATCATTTGTCTCAACACTTAATTAACATGGGTATTACGGTAACCATGTATGAATAGCAATTAAAGGTCTCTGTGTTAGGTATTTAAACGCGATTTTTGCTCTTATTTCAATTTAAATGCGCACAAACGAATACATTTTTCAACTAAGCGTTACGAGGATTGTGTTCTTATAGTAACTTATATTCAAATTCACTGTCAAAATCAGATTAGGCAAAGGAAAGGAACTCATTTTTGATGTGCTCTTCTGTCAATCATTTTTTGATTCAACATTTTACACGGGTATCCCAATACCAATGTGTTATTATCAATTAAGGATGTTTAGGTTAAGGTGTTTTAAAAACCAATATATCGACATTTCATGTTTGTACTCTATTGGAAATAAATGTTTTCTTTCTTTCTTTCTTTCTAGTGAAGTTTTTTGCATAGTGAACCAACTCAACCGAAGTAGCAATAAGTTTCTTCAACATTGCACGTCGATCTGTGAGTTCTTATGTATTTACTACATTAATGTGCTGAAAGAATGAACCATAGAATTCTGTACGAAGAGGCTTTAGTTCGACATTATACAAATGTACGTATTGAGAATATTTACTTGTTTTTTTAGCGGTTCTAGATACCTTTTTACGAGACTGCTGTATCGAATAGTACCAGCATGATTTATGCCCTGCACTGGAAATTGGCTGTGTGATTTATCTGCTGCATCGCATACTTTCTTCATGATTTGATGGGGAAATTTGTGCCCCTGCATTATCAATTAGCGATTCTTTCCTCAATGAGTAATTTTTTTTATTTTAAAATTTAATACTCGTAAACGACTTTAACACAAAGTATTAACTGTATTGATTTCATGGTGTCAGTACAATGAATGCATTGATAAATTTATCAAGTGTCTGCCTGTGTTCCGCGTTTCAGTGTTTTTAACAGCGCTTGCGACATGCCCTGGTCAAGGCTGAGGCAATCGAAGATGTGCCAGCGCTGTCTACAAAATTAATCAATGAAACCAATTATTTATTTTTTAACTTTTTAACGCCGTGGGGTGTTATCACGAATGATCATTTCCCGTGCACAAAACATGTTTCATTTTCGCATCGATCATTTTTTAGCTGGGGCTGAATAAGTTTGAGAAACAATTCCTTGCAGCCTTGTGATACCAGATTTCTGATCGAGATTTTCAAGGGAAATATTTAGTCTTGGTATCGTAATCTGCTACTAGCGTTATCAATTTGGGCAATGTGTTACACAAAATAATAAAACCCATAAGCATGAGGCAGCGAGCCGTACAAAAGCATGAAGTCTCTCCGCCTCGCCTGCTTGAGCAGCAACCCCCGTTGCGGTTGAGGGCGCGCATGGAATGCGACTTGCAGGCCTTCTGTTTTTTGCTGAAATGAAGCGTCGGGCACTTGCATGAACATTGTCATAACATTGATGCATAACAACTATGGATATGTTTCCACTAACATGCTACGAGTTAGCGCTCTACAATTTGCGCACACCCCCGTACGGTTACTGCATGTTGTGCTAATCTGTTTCAAAATCTTTGAAGTGATAGACGACCGGATTATTTGATACTAGGATTTTGTTAAAGAGCAGCATTACTTTCATTCCGCGATAAATCTCCGCAGTTTTTTCTGTGCATCGCTGGCGAGGTTACCGGGCCGACGTGCAGTTCAAATAACGGCTGCCTCGCGCCCCTTGCAGTGCGTCAGTTGCTCCTTTGTTCGGAATTCATGTCTAGTATTACGAAACGTACATTTTGCCACTCTTCAGCAGCGAATTACAATTGTTTTACCACATTGATGTTGCAGCTCTTTATGAGTCATGGGTTTGTCTTTCTTATTAATCAATTTGAATGTATTTTCTAACGGATGAATTTTGTTAACATGTTTACTATTGTTTAATTGTTATGAAATATGTTCCTCAGAATTTGAATGCCATTTTTTTGAATGCAAAGCGTTGAAATGTTTTGGAAAAATTCTGCGAATTTCACAAAGTAACGTTCGAATACTCAAAAATACATTTTTCTGTGAGGATTTTGTTCTACTTGCCTCTGTGTTTCAAAGAAATATATTGATACATCATCAGCTTGAAACCATGGAATTGAGCTTACCGCGAGTTACTGCGTGTGCGGTTGATACTCACGAGGCCCTTGCTGTTCAAGGTTCAAAAATTGCATCTCTCTCATTGACGTCTCCAATCAAAAATTCTTCAATCGTACTCCGTGGCTCTGGTTCATTTTCAGCTATAAATCGAATGAAATTTGTTGCGGCTTTCTTTCGTGCCTAGTTTTCTCTACAAATTCTCCCATCGTCGACGTGACTTGTGACTTTCTTTTCGAGATCCCCATTTCCTTGTGGATATTGTGAGACTATTTCTTTTTCGCGAGTGGCGTTGGTAAAGTTACACGATTCCTTCAAACACGTTCGCAGCCTCGAGATAAAATTCATTAGAATATACGGATGGGAATATTTATCATTCATTATTGTAAAACACAATGAGTGCTCTTATATTTTCTGTCAATGAGCACTAAATTTTCACCCAGATTGATTGGGTGTAGATTGTTTTAACGTGATAGCGATGCTGCTGTACAGGGCTGGGAATGTGATGATCAATTAGCAGTGCTCACACTAATGCAAGCAGTTTTGTGAGACGCGACTGACTAGCAGCGATATTCCGAGGTAGAAAGAATATTTTTCTGAGAAATAGTGTAAAACTAGTTGCTGGTTGCAAGAGTGACACAAAAATACTGCAGAAGCTTTCCTGTGATTGAACCAGAAAGATAAGTTGAAACCACGTGTGGAAAAGAAAGGTAGAAGTTTTGAACTGATGATGAGTCAAATTGGAAACTTTGATTAAAGTCTCCTCTATCCGGTCGTCTTAATACTGATTAGTCTTCGAATGCTGTTAGTGAAGAGAGCTACGGTTATGTCTGTAGCTGATGTCATGAAGGTGCGTTTGTGCCGCTGTGTCATTACTCCAATTTTTTCAGCACCGAAATACAGTTTCATTGCTAATTTATATTGAGAGTTAAGTGGTTTTAAATGCAGCGTTACTTCATTAGTTGGTTCCAGAGTGCAGGTACAGCAACAACAGCGACCGCACTCGTGCTGTCAGGTGTTGATGCGAACAAATGCGGAAAACTTGCGCCAATGGGTTAACGGAGGTGGATAGTTTTTAATCGTGTAGAAAGCTCTGAAGAAAATCATTCTGAGATTAGCTATCGATTTAAATCACAGGGACGGCATTATACATCACGTATTGTACATACGTGTTGCAAATTCGTAATACGACTTTGAAATCAGCGGGATATAAATACTCACTAACCTCAGAGTGATGTTTTGGCCTTTCTGTACCCGACTATAAAGTTATCATAATTCATTGTAATCTGTAGTACAGATGAGATAATTTACAGTACAGTATGCTGTTTTGTTACTTAAATGAACTGTAGATTAAGTCTCTTCATATTTTAATTATTGCTTATTATCAGAGAATGAAAATTTTTCACCATCAACCAACGTGAGGCACACTGTGATTCACATCTAAAATGAACGTTTAAACCGTCATTGAGTTAGTTATATTTTTTAATGTGAACATCGAGGGTCCTGTAGCTGCCTGTCATCACATCTCAGCTTTATTATCAACTAGTGACCAGCTTGGGAATTACAATCTCTGACAAGTTCTGGGGCTTCATTTACCTGTCTGGGAACTATAATTCCTGCTCTCCTATTTGCCCTTCGCTCGTTGGATTATTGTTAGACAACAATAACTTGCCCCACCGCAGCCCTGATCCCAGCCCTCGCTGCAATAATATTCTTGGCGGGTAGATGGCAATGCACTAAAGAAGGAGGTACTTGTTTTCCCTCTGTGGATCCAGTCCGCCAAGCTGTGGAAGTTTCTGGCTCTGTAATACGTATGAGGATATTATTTTAAACTTAACCTATTTCTGGCCTCTCTGGCACATTATATCATTAGTTTATCTGTAACTAATCAATAGAAAATCATCTATTCGTCGTACGCTTGATGCTGGATTTCGCACGTACTTATTCATAATTCAAGTATTCGCAGTTCGAGGCTCTTAAGGTCAAGTTTAGTTCAAGTTTTGTCGTAGTATAAAAAAATCTCCGGATCTAAGCTGTTTCTTTAACCAATAACTTAATCAAAGAATCAACATTTATTTCTTTGGTAACGTGATTCGACAAAATTTATTCCATGATTTCTCCTATTCAGATTTTACCGTTAGAAGATCACAGACAAAACTTTTTCGCCTTAGTGACCTAATTCATTACAGTTAGCTAATTTAGGCTTCGTTATTTTAGTACCGGTTTCGTTGCTCACATAATTCTGCTAGAAGCTCATTAGACCCTGCCTTCCCTGCGGTAATTTACATGAAGTCCAACCGAGCGGATGCGGTAGCAAAAGATTCGGGTCACGCCCTCCCAATTGATTCTGTCTTGTTGACCACCCGTCCCGTCTGGCGCGGTCTGAGGGTCATGTGTTACCTTGGCAGGCCTGCTGGGGTCACACAACTGGGCCATGTGAAACTTGGTGCCATACTGCATTTACGAGGATGGGGTTAGCGTCAGTCTTTGTCAAGCTGAGTTTCTACTCCAACGTTAAAAAGGGTTTCTGTTCTCAAATTGTAATTATTTCGAGTGCTGGCCGGAGATGATCTTTCCTGGAATCAGGTTGCAAGAAGCTGGCTTCTGTCATGTTATCTGTCATTAGTTCTCCTGGCGTGCACGATCAGGTCAATGGTATTTGTATTTTTTGCATTATAATTCTGAAACAATTTAAATCTGACGTTTGTGTTATGTTCCAGTTGAAACATCGATTTCCACATGTCAACGCTCTTACTTTTTCTTCAATCTGGGGCTTGTACAGTTCTGTGCAGTTGTGTAAAAATCGGACAACCCATGTGGCCGAGCGAGAAAATAAAAATTAGTTTTTAAAACTGTCCTTACTGATGTTCTTTATCTCTTTTTCTTAAATGAAGAACCTAATTTCTCATTTACCACGATGCAAGCGCTAATTGCTATTGCCTCGCTCTCACTAGCGTAAATGAGGCCTTTTTTAGGAGAAAGTATTTTATCAACAAGCCCTCTGCTGTATACAAGAAAGTATGATTTCGTTAGGCCATCATGGAATACCTCGATGAACTTTTATTTTAAATAGTTTTATCTAAATCCAAATTTGATGAATGTATAACGCTATCTATCTGGGTTATTGGTAAGCAAGACCTCTGTTTACGTGCATACTTGATACGTAGTGATTAGGGGTCAGGATTTTACGTATAAAGAGCTTATGAACGCAAGGTTCGTGCAGTCGAGATGCGAGACGGGGGTCAGGAAGGTAATGAGACAGTAAAAGAAACGCTAATATATATTTATTTATTCCCCGCCCTTTATTACTAATTAAAGCTCGTCCTCGCAACTGGCGTGGGGTGTGCCAGTGCAAATGGTAGTGATAACAGTAATCAAGTTATTGGTTACCTACTTAAGTATGTGTCAATGCTTCACGTTTGTAGCATTCATTTACTATTCATTTCTCATGTACAACAAATCACAGCCTGTTGCTAAAATACCATATTTTCTCTATTTACTGTTGGTGCAACGACTTCCGTTCATTTACTCCACTGAAATCGTATACTTATTAAACTTATTTTGAACCGCTTTTTCAGTCTACGGAATCAGTTGCTCCTTATATCTGATGCGTGACACCTTTCTTATTGCGTGACCGAGCTCATCACCGTTCTTCTGATGTTTTGCTGATGTTAGCACTTCAGGTCCATACTCATCAGACCGCTGTGATACGACCTTCTTAACCTTGGTGCTGCAAATGTACAACGTGCAAATTTTGATTCCTTTTCGATTTCAAGTTACCTTAGACTGACCTAAAAGGAAACTTTATCTTCCCTGCTTGGATGAGCGCAATTTAAACATTGTGCTGTTGAACATCGTATTTGAATATTGCACGTATTGATCCTATTATAGCTGCCAACATCACGGTTAACGATATCCATAATCACTGATTATATACTAGATCAGAAGAAGAAAGGAGAGGTAACGGCTGTCAAACGGCATTTAATGCATTGGATAAATAAGTCGAATAGATTAGTCCTGTTTTTATTCAAAACTGATAATTCAGTAACTGTTTCAGTAACGTTTATCTCTCAACCCACAGGC
Source organism: Platorchestia sp. MABIK (assembly GCA_014220935.1). Lineage (NCBI taxonomy): Eukaryota > Metazoa > Arthropoda > Malacostraca > Amphipoda > Talitridae > Platorchestia > Platorchestia sp. MABIK. Next base: position 45,554 of record JACJUY010001569.1, read on the forward strand.
ACCTCAATGCGGGACATTCACTAACGTTCTTTTAATTCTTTTTTTACGGTCGTAATATCCTTTCAAAAATCGATTGTGAAATATGACTATATTTATTGAAATATCGATAACTTCAAAAATTTTTACTGCAATTTACGTGAAGTATTTACAGATTGAGCTTGGTTCAAATATGATTCAGTTTAAAAATGTTGTGTTTAGAATTTATTGTGGAAGATGAGATTTGGGTGAAATCAAATGAGAGAATAATACGATACTTCGCAATTGTACAATAGTTAACTATAACTTTCAGTACATTTTCTTCTTCTGTTATTTTCTTTCGTGCAATAGAGAGGTAACTATTTTGCTCTGTTGAGTTCATTCAACTCTTCTCTTAACCCCATTGCAGCGCCTTTGAGCCGCGATTACTTTTAATGGTACCATAAACGAAATGATTTCGCTCTTCGTTATGCAATTGTTTGGTGACCTATAAAAATTTGTCCACCTTGTATTTTCTGCAGACTGCAAGCAATACTCGTAACACCCTGGCTGCTGTGGTGGTACTGTGTGCTCGTATACTGGTTGATGATGAGTCATTCGACAGTTTCTTTTATAATTTATGACCAAGATGTTCGAATTTAAAATAGACTGGAGTTCTGTGCTCAAATAACTTGCAAATGATTGATTATATGGGGCTTTTGCTGTAGTGAATATTTTATATAATTAATTTCAAGATTTATTCCAACCGACAGTATATTTTAGCAATTCTTTCATGCCCAATTATATTTGTGAATATAATTAGAAGTTCTAATGGGACTTAAGGCTGTACTTGTCAAAAAATAGGCCCACAATAACTGAGTACGAAACGTTGAAAAAAATTTGTCTAAATAATCACTCAGATTTTCATTTATTCGTGATGATATTGAGAACGAAGTAAATACTACAATAAAAATGAATGCAAGGGCTTCTTCTAACTTCTTTTCACACGACACAAATAAATGTTCCATTGAACTTGATGCAATTTTTTTCCGCAGTCTCAATTATGAGCACAGCAATATTAATAATAATTCTGTTATAGCCCGCAATTTATGAAACCTTCTATGTTTCTACAATTTTGTCTTTGAATAAAAATATTCCCACACCTCAATAATTAACAAGTTGTATTGTAGGGTCTCATTTACGAGATCTTGAAATGCAAATGATGTGGAGAGTACTATGAGCTTATGAAATATAGATCAATAGATGAACGGTTGAATCGAGGGAATGAACCTCTCAAGTAGCCACCCAATCAAGTTTGAACAACAGCTCAAACATCAATAAATAGCGCTCCGATTGTTTCAGTTTGAAATCCTATCAAGCAAAGTGAAGTTTTGTGTGTTGAAAAGCATGAGCATTTTTATTCATTTTCACAAACGATATCTTGATGTTGTTTTGGGCCTCAGGTTGTTAATGATAAGCCCAGTCGTGTTACCTCTGCCCGCCCGTAATTTTCGGCCGTGTTTATGCGACTTTATTTTATGAGTCGCCTGCAACAAGCTTTGTTATTTCAACTCAGTACTTTACTCTTCAACTTTTACGGTAGAAAGAAAAGTGGCAAGTGAAAAGAAAAGAAAAGAATTTTTTGCGTAGTTAAAATTTGTTCACCAGAATTTACATGTGAGTTTAGAAAAAAATTTTCTTTCGTTCTACTCTTGGATTTTACAAGGATTTGTTTCTTTAGGTTTGTTTGCAATGTAAATTGAAATTTCTAAAAAAATGATAATTATGGAGTTAGTTTTGACAATCATAGGACTCGTAAAAATGTGGTAACATTTTTTACCGTTGTTTTGACGTTTATTTTGCAGCCATCGCTGTCGGTCTCTCTGTCTTTTAATTTTTTTACCACCATAACCGTACGTACATCGGGATTATCACATTAAAAGCAGCATTTTGAGACATTATATCTGTTGACCGATAGTATTACTTCGATTGCAATGTCGACTCTGAGTCTTTTAATTTTTTAATTGCGTGACTTTTTTTCAAAATCACGTCACGTGACCGAGTGCGTTGAGGAGATTTGTGTTGTCTCCGCTGCCTCCGTGTGCGCGCTTGCCAAGGATGAACTCGACGAGAATCTGCGGTATGCGGAGACCTCGCAAGGCTAGATTCTTCTTGCCATGATCGGTTACGTTTCTGGAGCAGAGTATGAGAGAACGTTTTTACTAAGTCGAGTATTTCTTGCTCGAACATGCTACGATACTGAAGCGAAATCGGGGAGGGAAATTACTCTTCGGTCGTTTGTGTTTTTCTCTTTTTACTGAGTTCTTATGCAAAGTTCTTTTTAAAAATCAGAGGTTTCTCGCAAAAGCTAGCTTCACATTGGTAACATGAGGATATCCGGCGACCATTGTCAGGGTGTGTCTGATGGTCTCGCTTGTATACTTTGTCCTCAACACATCTCTCCCCTCAGAGGATTACTGCTATTGTATCGATAGGAATTAGCGCTCCCAGGTGGAAGATGCAAGGTCCCGAACTGAAGGTTTGATAGACCTTCCTTTTGTTGAAATTGAATGGGCTTAAGTAGTATACAGCTGGACCGCTGTCTGCAATAAATAATTATTATTGTCAGTATTGGTTCATATCTTGAATTTCATGGACTTTTTGTAGCTCTACAAGAACTTAGTTATTTTCGTCAAATCTGACCTTCCAGTTTAAGTGGAGTGTTATCCATAAACTGCCATATAATTGTTTTGAACTAAGGAATGTAATATCGCTAAGTTTTATCTAATTACATATTTTTACATTGTTAAGTAGTTTGAAATATTAATAAGATGCCATAAATCTAATTGATAAGAACCAATTTCACGTATTTTATGTTATACCATAATGGTAAATTATGGTCCTGTAACTGATGCCCAGATTGAACTTTTCCTACGTTTATTCAGTTGTTCATGTCTATAATTTATGATGCTTACCTAATTTTTTTCACTGAGTAAAATGGCTCATACTAGTAAAGCTTCAAATTTTATAAGCGCGTCGTTATTAATGTTGAATTTGCTTACACGTAGAATGACTATAATATTGTTAGACGAAGCCTCAGTGTGGCACTTCCCTGCCTTGAAAGAACAAAGGCCTTTCCCATTGCTTTGGCTTTTCCCACCGATGTCATCACTGGCTTTTAAAATTAACGCACAAAGTGAATATATTCTTGTAAGGTGCAGATGCTTCGTGCTTTGTTGAGTTCTTGAGCAGAAGTTGATGGCCTTAGAGATCTGTTCGTATTGATGGTACTCGACTTGAACTAAAACATCTCCGTTTTTTATTACCGCTTCTTTTACGTAAAGTGACTACTCCACCTAGTTTGCACTGTTTTCCTTTGTTGCCTTAGCGTGTTGCAGGGAGTAGTTTTTATTAGCAAAGTGCGATAGTAGCTAACAGCTTTTGTGCGCTCGTAGATATAATTCGTGAAAATTAGCCCACTCATTTTACTCGCATTTTTGTCGGTAATTCCTTCATTCTCCGGTGCTCGTATCTCAGATACTTTTCCTGTAAACTTCCTTCTTTCATTCTTAGATGTCAGTGAAATATTTCGTGTCTCT